>JASFAX010000756.1:0-56591 GCA_030737875.1 Allium sativum
AGCCCAAATTAGTCTAATTGAGATGTTTGGAAATAGGGGTGCAGCCTATATACATATATTGTTTAAACTAAATCATTGCACAAGTTTTTCTTAAACACACACACACATATATATGTGTATATATATATATATATATATATATATATATAGAGAGAGAGAGAGAGAGAGAGAGAGAGGAAGTCTAAATGGACACAAAATGTTGACACAAAATTAAACACACAAAATCTGAGCCATTAGATCTCCCACTGAAATCCACCTCACACATAAAGAAAAACAAATCTTGAGGTCCAGATTTTGTGTCCATATAGCCGCTCTCATGTACACCTCTTATATTGCACATGAACTCTCCCCCTTAATCTCCACCACCCATTTCCCTACTCATTTTCTCTCTTCCCGTTTCAATATTATTAGACAATAAGTGGGGAAATGGGTGGTGGAGATTAAGGGGGGGTTCACGTGCAATATAAGACGTGTAGCGGAACCCTCCTACGCGCGCGCACACACACACACACGGATAGCAGAGGATGCTTATTCCTTATATGCATACATGAATTACATAAGCAATACCAAAAACTATCATGCAAACGATAGGAGTAAACGTGTCGCCTTCTTCCAAAAAAAACGTATGTTTGTATTAAATACGAGTTATTATAAATTGAACGAACCTTAAATACATAATTTAATACATGCGATTTAGCAAAAAAAAAAAAAAAAAAGGAATTATGAGTTGTATATGGCGACAAATCAAATGGGATCATAAATATATGGAATGAAACTCATATTTGGCTTGCTTTTATTATGTCATTTAGACATGGTAAGGGATAGTCGTGGTTAAATTATTATGATCATATTTATTTACTTTTGTTCTCACGTGTGTGATTACATTTATTTATTAATCAGTAACTCTCACATGTAACCAATAAAGACTTCAATGTGTTTGTTTGTTCTAAATTTTTGCCTGCAAAGACTTTAATTTAAAAAGCAAGATATACATTTCTTATTTTCAAATTCTATGTATTGTTATTCTTCCCAACTTTATTAGTGCTTCGTCAAAATAATTAGTTCTTATAGTTTGTTTTGAACTTCAAAGAAAAATATAGTAATTAATCCATTAATTAATCAGACTTTGTTTCGCATGTTTTGCTTAATATTTTGTTTCAGATTATTGTTAATCGCATATGAGCTGTTGGCAGTTATAAAGTGCAATATTTTGCGTCTTTTAAAAAACTGCAATAACTTCAACAAACTGTTATATTCGATATGTTTGTTTTCTAATTTGGACGGAAGTTGGTTGGTTTTTTCTTATTAGCGTATAAATTTCCAGTCTGCCTCAAGCCTGTAGATTCAGCTAATCTGATTTTCAATCTGCCATTTCACAAACAATGAACATGTCTTCGTGGCAACAGTGAATATGTTCATTTCCGGATGCAACAAATTTATATTCATGTTCGATAATTTCGGGGAAGATGCACGTCAAACTTTACTCAACTACCTTCTTCCTTGGGGCATTTCACGGCCTGACTGGTGGCTGAGTACAGATTCAAAATGGTGGGTACAACTTTGATTTCCTACAGACAAGGGAGAGCCCCCTTTTGAACTTGATTCATCGAACTTGTCCAAGGTCTGGAAAGTGGCAGTGCTTGTAGGCATCATCCAACAACACAGTTCTAGGGTGATCTGTAGTGCCCTTAGATTGGATGTAAAAATGAAAGCAGTGATGTCGGAGAAAGAGAAGTTCATACTGTCTGCTGCTCTTACTATTTTGGATTGGACATTCTCCTCGGAGAGCAATGAGGATGCAGGTTCAATCACAGCGACTTGTAAGGAGCATCTTGTGCTTGCATTGGCCGCTCCACAGAAAGAAAAGAACTTTCTATTACTTGGGGTAGCAGCTCAAATCCAATTTACAGTCAGGTGTATATTAAATTTAATTAATGGACAAATCAGTTTGTTGTTACTTTAGAAAATTGTGGACAGAAAACGCGCATATACAGAAATGGAAAATAGTCTTATTTTCATAATAAGCATCCAATGAAGTCTATCATTGAAGTTTGTTTTTGGTGGCTTAGTTTATTTGTATGAAATACAGAATGTGGTTTATTTCAGTGGAATTGTAAAGCAATACTAAAGGGAATTTGTTTATAAAGTATAGTGCTTATGAGGCTACGTTGATGTATATAACTAACCTACAAATATGGGCATAGGCATCTTTGGCTGATGTCAACCGCCCAGATGAAGCTATTGAACTGAGAAACATTTCCGAGAAAGCATAAGAGAGCAAAGACAGCGGAAAAAGAACCTTTTCCTATTGCTGCTGCTATACGCGCAATTCCAATTTCCAGTCAGGTGTGTGTAACATTTTCCATGAGTGGCTTGTAATTTTATGTCAAGAGTAATTTAATATTTTAAATTTAGTCAATGGACAAATCAGTTCGAAGGTTCTTTAGAAATTTGTATATGCGCATTCTGAAAATGCACGTGTACAAAAACAGAAAACTGTCTTGTTTTCATAATACGTGCATTTCGCTGGAACAAATTTTCCGGTGGCCTATTTTTGTAACTGTCTCTCAGTTTCATTGTAGAGGATATACAAAATGTGGTTAATTTTGGTGGAATATAATGCAAGAAAACAGTAAAGTATCTTTATATAATATAGTGCTAATGAAGCTACATCGATGTATATAAGTATAACTAACCATAAATACGGACACAAGCACCTGTAGGCTGTAGCTGATGTAAACAGATCTGATGATATTGATTATCTGAAAAACATATCTGATTCTGGCAAAAAATTGTCAGAGTTACTCATCAATGCAGTAGAAGAGGTAAACTAATATGTGCCCTTACATTTTTAACACAAGTATATGAGAAGCAACATAAAACATCTATCTTCATTCCATGTGTATCATGTTAAACCACAGTTAAATTAAGGTCATGCATCTGAATTATTTAATTCATACACGCAGTCCACTATAGAAGAATAGATGGTGATGATGTGAAGTCAATGATTGAGATGTAATAGATAGACAAGGATAGACAAAAATGTCAAAAATGGACTGAATAGATTAATCATCATGTATCTTTTTAGCATGAAATAACAAATCATGCATGTGCATACTAAACATAGACAATTTTTTTTTTTTTTTTTACTAATTTGTTGTTATCGAATGAATTAAGTGTCACAATGGACTATTGGAGTATGGTAACTATCCCAACTCATGCCATAGTTTAAGTAGTTAATATCGATATGGAGTATGTGTTAATCAAGCACCAAGAAATTAAAAAATAAATGAAGTTTTATAGGTGAATGTCCAGTTATGAATAATACATAAAAGAAAGGCGAATAGATATAATACCAATTCTTGCACTGTATTGTTTGTAACCATGTTCATACATAAGCAATTTAATATGTCTATATTATATATACATTGATGTACATGATTATCTATGAAAATGGACACAGGCACCTATAGGTGATGTAGACCAACCAGATGATGTTGCTGATCAGAGAAACATTTCTGATTCGAGCAAAAGCTCTTCTGAGTTCCACAATACAGCAGAAGAGGTAAATTGTTTTGCACTATTAGAAGTTCAATTACTAAATCAAATATGCATGGTTTTATTGTATCCTTCTGGAATGAAATAACAATTCAACACTAAACATGGACAAATATATCACATACCTCTTCAGCTTTCATGCATTGTGCTTCTGGAATGAAATAGTTTATATCGGATATCCGTGTCCGAGAAATCTCCGATCATTGTGGAATTAAATATTCATTTTTTATTTTCAAATTATACTTAAATTTTCAACTTTCAGTCCAATTTCAGCTTGCAACCCAAAATCAACGTCCAGCCCTTCATTTATCAAAATTGAAACCCTAACTTATTTCGTAAGTAACGATCAGGAGCAGCCGCCTCTCCTAAGTCCCATTCCAATTCGTTCAGGAAAAAAAAAAAAAAAAAAAAAAGCGTAATTCGGAAAGAAAAAAATAATGGCGACTTCATCCGATTGACTTCCCTTCGATTTCAAGCATCTTCGAGCATCCAGCAATCGAGCATCTAGCGATCGAGGACTCCAATTTCGAGCATCTCGAGATTAATCCTGGCTAACTGGTATGTATCTGTACAGGTCATTTTTATTTCATTTATCCACAGGCTAATTGATTCCACAATTTTCAGGTGGATTACAGTTTCTACTGATCATCAAAGTTCAAAACCAGTACGAATTTCACAGGCTAACTGATTCCATCGCCGGCTGAACTCGAGATAGTGGTATGAAACTATGAATCCAAAGCTTTTGTTTTCTGGTTTATTTTATTTATTTATTTTATGTTTTGAAGAACCTGTTAGATGTTCTGCGTAGTTGAGAGTAAAATTATATGCTTAAATCAAATACATATACGATATTATTTCATCAAATCTTACATTCCCCCCAACAAGGGATACCAAGCTTGTTTGTTATTAGTGATGATTTGTTAAGAAGTTTGGTTTCAAACTAAGAATATAGATATGTGGTAATTCTCTATTCAGCACCTAACAGACTTAACGCATCTATTTAGACTAGAGTAGTTTGCTGTAAACATGAGCTTAACACAAACTATAGCAATTGCTTAAATGCTTAAATGCTACAAGTAGTCTTGTAAATAAAAATCCAAATCTTCTATTTTAGCAGATGATATCACTTGCTACTAGGGCTGTCAACGGATGCTTTCGGATACAGATAGTATCATATCCGTATCCATATCCGAAATTATATTCGGGTATCGAATATCTGTATCCTTTAATTTTCGGATATCGGATATCCATATCTGCTTAATTTTCGGATACGGACGAATGCCGAATATTTATCCGCTCCTCCTGTAATTAATAAATGTAGGAGTATAAATAAAAAAGTTTGGATCAACATAAAATAACTTTTATACTAATGTTTGTAAAAAATCAGAAAATAAAGAAATGTGATGGTGAAACATTGTTTTATACTAATATCCATAAGCATATCCAAAAATATTCCAAAATTAAACACTAAAACTACCGTTTTTCAATAAAAATGGACAAAAAATTATTTCATAGTAACATCCAACAGTTACAAAATAATTATTAATTCTGTTTTTGTTTTGAGTTATATATATTACATCAATTAGTCGGACAGATATTTTTTGGATACGGATACCACTATAACCATATCCGTATCCGAGAAGCTTTTCGGATATCGGATTTCTGTATCCGCTTTTCGGATAATGTCGGATAACGGATATTTTTCATATTGTCGGATACTGATTCGGATGGACATCGGATTTTTCGGATATTCATTGACAGCCCTGCATGCCACAGAAATCCTGCACAATACAATTCATATCTACAAATATCATGTTGACACTGGAGATTAAAAAAATTGATCGAAAAAGAAGTAGAACTGTCAATCACTAGCAAATATGGTTCTGTTGCACCACCTCAGCCACAACCACCACAACAAACATTCCCACAATTTTCGATTTTCCAAAATGCTAATCAAATCCCTCAACAATCCGGACAATTTCCGCAGTCTTCGTTTCAGATTACGGAACCAACTGTTCCATATCACCAAACACCTGCACATCTTGTAATGCACATCTTGTGAAATACTGGGGCATTCATTTGCTGTGTATATTAGGATGGCTGATGTACTTATAGGGCATGAATGTTATTTTTATGCTGTAGCATTCATTTGCCTATTTGTGTACACTGTTTTGGGCTGCATGTTGTTGTACTGTGTGCACTTTTGTTGGTGCTTGATGGGATGAATCCATTTACAAGGCTGTTTTTATATGCGGTGAAAAGTTTTCTGTTAATAAGGCAATTTGTTACATCTTTATCACCATATTCATGGTCTATTCTATATGCATTTGAGGCCATATTAATGTCTCTAGAGAGTATTAAACTTAGTAACAGAATTAATACAAATTGGCTGGTCTTGAGTTTGAATGAGACAAATATTTTATGTCTTTATAAAATTTAGGACTTGATTTTAGATACCACATTATTTGTATTTATTTTGTCTTAGAGAGAAATTTAAGACCCAATCACTTAACTTAATACCAATATACAAAGTCTCAGGTCATTGTAATTTTTGTAGCATTCTAAGAACGGTACAAAGTCTGAAATGCAAATTCAAGAAGGCTTACTGAGTAAAAAGGCACCAAATCCTGGTTGGGTTGCATGGCCGCCTCGTCCTCATCTGCCCAATAGATTTTAACCAAAGGCTGCACTGAATCATCCTTCAACTGGTTGACTTTGAAAATGCTATATGAATGGGTACTGCAAGAGGGGGCGAGGTTGCGGTTTCGTACACCGTGATTGAATCGCTAGAGTTTATTGGTTGGGATTTAGTGCAAATTTATAAAAATTAATAGCTTATGCCCCTCGTCTGATGTTGCCTAGCAAGTGAGAAGGCACGTGTCCATCGAGAGCTCGGCTGTTGTCGAAGTTTCGGACGCATTGCTTCCAGGTGTGCTTCTTCATTAAACTATTCAATCTAAAAGACTATGGCGTTTGGTAACCCATGCACCCATGGGTTTCCACTTGTAAATGGTTATGTAGAACGTAACTGGAAAATGTAGATTCAATGATCAACCCGAATATCCAACCAAGTTTTCAGATATGTAGCTTTTTTGCTATTCTGATAGATGGTTGAAGCAACCAAAATTTGTGCACAAAATAAGATCACGACCATATTATTTGGAGAAGCAGAGATTGATGACATTGAACTTGAGGATGCCATCCACACCCGAACTTTGATTCTCAAAGAAGGGTTTGAAGGCCAAATTTCGTAAAGCAAAATTGAAATTGGAATTGTCGGCGCTGACTGAAAATTCAAGGTACTGACCCTAGCAGAGATTGATGATTATCTGGCTGAACTGAAGTGGATTAGATGACTCCAGCAGAGATTGATGATTGTCGAGGTCTTCAGTTGTTCAGGTTACCATTCCTTTGCTGTAACGGTATGAATTTGTTGTTGTGAAATGGTTTTGGAATTCAATTAATTATCTGATTTCACTTTGTACTTTGTAGTGAACTGAAGTGGCACTGCTGCAGAATATGAATCATGTGCCAATTTCTATCGATACCTACGAGGTTAGAATTGATAGTGATAGTATGGTACATGTCAAAATTATTTATGTAGTAATCAAAAGACCGCCTCATTATAACCTAGGGGAGAATTACTGCAAAGAAGGTATGGCTGCTTAAATTTGCGCTAAGCTATAACTTCTATGTATGTGTTTAAACATAGTTGAGTTGGTTTTATATGTTTTATAGGCTTATTCATATTACTGCAAATAATTGCCTCTTTTTGAATCCGGGGATGGTGCTGCTATTCTTTTAATTTGCTTGAGTTGAACTAAGATCTGGCAATGGCGCTGTCCTATCTATCTGCAGCTTGTGGCGTCCAGTGCTTAGCGACTGAAGATAGCTAAGACGATGTCAAAGAATGACTGTTGTTGTGATGTCGATTAGTAATAAGAGAAGCTTGTTTGATCTAATGACGAATATGTTAGGAAAATAGGCTTATTCATACTACTACAGAGAATTGCCTCTATTTGAATCCGGGGATGGTGCTGCTATTCTTTTAATTTGCTTGAGTTGAAATGAGATCTGGCAATGGTGATGTCCTTTCCATCTGCAGCTTGTGGCGTTCAGTGCTTAGCGACTGAAAATGGCTAAGACGATGTCAAAGTATGACTGTTGTTGTTGTGATGTCGATTAATAAGAGAAGCTTGTTTGATCGAATGACGATTTTGTTAGGAAAATTGTCCAATGAAGCTTTTCTCTGTTCTTCGTTGTTGTTGCATCTGATAATTTTTTCCTCTTTTATGTTCTTTTATTTATATACGGAGAAACGAAGTCTGTATATGTCAGAGACATAATTTCGCTTCCTATCCATATTTATTCTCCGTTTGTACTTCTCTGATTGCATGTTGATACATTCGCTGTTTTATATCTTTAATTGCAGATATCTATGTTTGAACATCAGAAAATATCCCAATTTAAATTGGATTTTTATAGCCAAAACCTCTCATGCCTCTAAAATTTCCAACTGAGCTCAAGCAGTGGTCGGAAAATGATATGGGCGAAACATGTTGAGTTTTCTTTTTTATCTAAATATTCGCAATCACAGGTACATAATGGCAGTTAAAGTTGGTGTATAATGACCATGATCTTCATTCCACTATTCTCAACTTCGCTCAACAACTCAGCTAAGAATAAATATTGTTCCTATGCTAATAATAATAACGGTAGTCCAGGTTATATTGGAATCCTAGCTTAGAGAGATTGAAACACTAGTATTACCGCACAACGGTGGGCAAAACCGATCGTTAAAATATTCAATATAAAATAAAATTATTTGTTAAAACATATTTGTTAAACTTTATTTTAATTCAAATGAGATCATGCATTTATTGATATCAGATAAAAAGAAAATAAAGATAACTAGTACCACCGCATAACGGTGGAGAATCGACATTTAAATTGTGTAACTTAAAAAAAAAACTAGTTTTTTTATTCATAGTTGAATATCGAAAACTAATGTGATAGATAATATTTAAAATTAAATAAATTTATGGAGTCAAAAGTGAAGAAATTAAAATTTGTTGTATTTTTAAATTTTGTTACATTTTCTAAATAATCTATGTAGATGAATCAAAAGATATTGTAGTAGAAATATGATATTAACGGTAAATCTGGAATAGATTTGAAATATAATGGATATTTTGGAGAAACTTTAGGCATTAGAATTTGAACCATTAAAAACATCGGACAACGCTGCTAGATTTAAGGCTATATTCATTGGGACGGACAGATTGATTTAGCCTCTTACAGTAGGGAAACTTTCCTAACGGTCGGTTTGATTAGAAATATCAAAGTACATAATTTCAAACACTAATATTACCGCACAACGGTGGGAAAACCGACCATTAAAGTATTCAAAATGAAATATAAAATTATTTGTTAGAACATATTTTAAATCAGATTTTAATGAAAAAATTACAGCGTAGTTTAAAAGAAAATGGAAGTAATTGAAAAATGAATATCCAATTAATTTGAATTTCACGTATAAACCAATTTAATTAATGAACTACATCGTTTAAATAAATACCTAAAAGTAGTACTGTTATTTTATAAACTAAAATTGCTGAGATGGTCTAAAGAGGAAAATACCCTAAACTGTAATATATAATTTTTATATAAAAATATCTAAACAGTAAATTCTGTCATTATTGATATTTCTTCTAACTTACAATTTAATAGGCCAAATAAGCATTAAGCGACTACGACATAGCACTGATCTTTTGTTTTTTGCATCCATGCAGTCAATAATAAATGATTCATTAATGATCATCATGTAAGCATCTATGTAACTAAACAAGTGTTCGCGCTAGAATACATATATAAAAATAAACAGTTAGTACAATAATTGATACCTAAAATAATTATCTATTTGCAAAACTGGATTAGATTTGTGTGAAACGACAAAAATGAGAAATGCATCGTAAGCGTTTACATAAGTTACATGTCAATCGATAAGACCCAAGAAATTCGGAAGGAAAAAATATCATAAAGAAACTATCAACTACGCTTATCCGATTAAAATTAAGATCCAACTTCAACTCTAATATTGGTTAAGCATTTGAATTGGCTTCGCTTCAAGAAAATAGTGGAGAAACAAAAGCAATTTCTACCTTATCACTAATGGACGAAATCATGACTTCATGTATTATTGACTATTTCAATTTTCTCTGTGCATAAGCCAAAAGTCCCTTCAAGTTGCAATTAAATGAAAAGTACCAATTCCTAACAAGGGGAAGACCATTTATATCACCTTGGAAAACGTGTAGATTAAATTCTTAAAACTGTATCAGAAATGTGAGTACCTATGCATTTTGTGAAAAAATTATGAAAAATATTGACTAGTATTGGCACCTGGGCTGCAATTTTTGGTTCAACCTTACATCTAAAGAACCAAATCAATGTATATGGATCGTTGATAAAAGGGTAAAGATGTATCAAAATCATGTCTTCCACGAAATAAATGCTGCAAAAATTGTGTCATAACTCATGATAAAATGCTAGTGACGAGAACACATTCTCTAGCATTTATAGCAAAGCACAACTTCATATCATGTGGAAGCACTACTGTGTGCTCAACAATTTTCTCAATAGTCATGGCAAATATAACCATGCACATGAATAAGATTAATCAATTGACAAACCTTAATTCTATCCTGTTGCAAGATGCATATGAAATAAACTCAAAAGTAAACTTAGGCTTAGTACTTACTAGATTAAAACTAATTACAAAAACAATTCTATCCTGGTAAAAGAAAGCGAAACATGAATTTCTATTCTTTTAAATAAGTGAATCTGAAAGACCACTCCTTGCTAATTGTAGAAAGTTAACTAATAAGTGCAAGGATTAGCCAAAGTAGGATTCCATCTCCTTCTTGAATATAGAAAATTTGAACCAACCACGGTTACTGTTTGGGAACTTTTACTGGGTCCGAACAATGGAGTTATTGACAGTAAGTCAGTAACCAAGCAAGAGTAACTGCAACACACAAATAACAACAAAGAAATCAAATTCAACGTTTAATGACAGTGTTCATCAATAGCATTTATAACAAATTAATACCCATTTATCTATTCATCCATGACACGCATTTTGATTTATTATAAATTCAATGCTGATATATTAAGAAATTAATACCCATTTATTTTGATTTATCATGTACTAATTAAAATTTAGTTGAAGACCCTATATAAAAAATAATGTATTCAAAATTAAATATAATGACATGATTTTTGCTCAAGTGGTATCTTATAGAAAACAGTGAGTAAAACTTACTTCAAAATAATTTTGAGGCTTCAGGTAGTTCAAGTGTGTGAACTTCTTGGTAAATTAATCTATAATATGAATGTTTGCACAAAAGATTACAATTTATCTATATTTATTGCTTTGTTTTAATGAATTCGTATAAGTTGTATTGAATTAGTCTTCTTAATTTTGTGTTGCTATGTATGTTTGCATGACAGTATGCAGCATGTAACAACCACAAATAACAATCTCACAGTGTACCATGCTTAGTAGACAAATAATGGCTGGTAGTCTGGTACTTATTGCTAGCAAGTCCAGTTGCACTGTTTTTATGGTGACTTTCCATTTATAAAGTTAGTAGCATATCTCCTTGTACGGTTCAAACTCTTGTCAATAGAAAAAGGAAACCATTTCATTATTCTTACACCATCGTAGAGAGAACATCATAATATTGGGGGGGGGGGATGTATATGGGAGATATTTTACATGTATATATATACATATGTATGCATGTATCTACATGCACCAACCATGAGTTTCAAACCAGCAAAGCTAACATTTAATATCAGTAAGCACATAGTGAAATGAAGCCATTTCAGACAACATCATGATGCAACATGGAATTCACAACAGTCGAAAAACAAGCTGATACTATGCCAAAATGAAGTGCACAAACAAGTGTAGGGTGTTCAGCATACAACAAGACATGCACTCATATACTTAGATTGTAAACAGAACCTCAAGCAACTGAGGTAATTCCCTAACATGTTTGGTTTTTATCAAAGCGGGAGCAACAAACGCTTATGATCCCAAGTAACATAAAACATAAAAATTTATAGATGTAATAAAAGAGAAAAAATATATATTAAAAATATTACCAATGCAATAAACTTCATGGTAATTTCTATTGGCAAGGTAGCGTCATAAATGTAGAATTGTAGTCATTTGTATTTCAAATTATTTCATAAAAATACATATTGAAAATATTACATTTTGTAAACTATCATAATAATGATTGTTATAAAAGTTAAGGTTCAAATGTATAAGCATTTTCCACTGGTTACTAACCGCACAACTTTAACTACTTGCAGGATTCGGATTTATCAAATTTTAATTCTACAACAGAACCTAAAATAAATCATAATGTAAGTTTTAACCTTTTCACTCAATGCACATCAACATGCTTACTTGATATAACTAAGTTTTTAGTATGACTTTATGAAACTAAACACTTAAAATTTATATGAAGTTCTATTAAGGAAAACCAGTTTGATAAAGATAAAGATTTAACCCTATCGTTAAAGATGTCAAAAGGATAAGTTAGAATTTTATGGGGATCAGATAAAATTTAACTCTATAATTTCACTATCCATAATAGCTCTTGACCTGTTCGATTGTCTTGATTTAAAAGGTTGACCCATTAAAACCATTATTTCAAAACTAAAGTTAAAATTGTTTTATTGTTTTGATTTAAAAGGTTGACCCATTACAACCATTATTGCAAAACTAAAGTTAAAAACCTGTTTCAGCTATAGCGGAACTATCTGTAAGATAAAATACCCATGAATTATCTCTTGAACTATACAATAAAGATAAGCTAGTACACAAACATGAAATCCAAAGATAAAAACTGCAATTATTGCATACATAAAGATAAGCGTGCATATAATAAAAAGGCTGCATGATATATGCATAATGCACCTCATTATCTTAGGCCTTCAAAGCAGCAATTTTCTGCTAGTAGCCAAAGCAATTGTTTTGTTCCGGTATCCAAAGCATCAATTTTCCAGGAAGTAGTGTTGGGAAACAATGGCTGAGTCGCGGACCAGGTCGCTCTCTTGAAGATGATTCGGCGATCTGGTCGGTGGTGCAAAACCAGTTCGTACTCTCGCCGCCGCCTCTAGGATAAAACAGCCTCGTAGAACAGTAACTGATTTGCTTGCACAACAAATCAGTGCAGATTTGCACTTTCGAAATTAATAACTGCTCGAAAATTTCTGTAATAATATTTTAATGGCGGAGGAGAAGAAAAAAATATTTTTTCTGTTCTAATCTCGTCTACAACTGAAGATAATATATAGATGGGGATTAGGGTTAATCGAAAATACTGGGCAGTAGGAGAAAAAAGTATCTGCTAAAATACCGGGTCAAAAGTTTACCGCTTCATGATAAAGTCGGCTCAGAAATATTTTTCGTAAAAACGGTTTGAAAAAGTCAAGGTTTTCTGGTCCAAAAATATAAGTGTCTTACACCCCGAGCCCGAGCCCGAACCGGGTCGAGTCGGTCGGTCGCGCGCGTGTGTGGTGGTCATGATGCATGATCTCCCTCCTCACAACAAAGCATGCATTGGGGGGCCAAGGCCCCAACATGACTTCTTAGAAATAAGTATAAATACTTGCATCTTTCTTATAATCCCATGATGTGGGACTATTCACACATAGGAGCCATTCTTACACTTAGTCAAATTTTTAACAATTCATAATAAATTCCAACAATCCCCCACTTGAATTTTTAAAAATATCTTCGAGCAGTTTCTATAAAACATAAGATTGTGCATAAACAAAGGTGTCATCCAACTTGAACCTTTGCATAGTGAGTAAGATTCAGTTTTTACTAGAGTGACACGTAGTCTTGAACTCTATTCCTGACATCAAACCACACGCAACCTTTTCTATAGTGCAATCAAATAAGCCCATGCGTTTATGGCCATGCACGTCTATCCCAGTTTAGTGAACGCTCTAGAAGTTCTGCCCAAAACTCCATAGGAAACAACCACATTTCCACATTCACACAGGTGAGTCTATCAAGAGTACTCCTGAAGGTAGGTACTCCACTCCAAATAGAGTAAAGATCTCATTAAGAGTTTCTATTAACTCATCCTCTAATCACTTCAGGAATACATGCTTCTTAGTTTATTAAATAGCATGTTCTACTTCTATCACTACACAACTTGTTTTTACCCATTCAATCTATTTCTTGGGATCTCCAGTCATTTAGGTCGGGTTACCATTGTGCGTGATTCCACAATCTCAGGGCAATAGTCCCATTCTTTTAGAACTATTAAGGACTTTCTTTCTGGTCAGTCCTTTCGTCAAAGGATCTGCCAAATTATCATCACTTCATATGTGATGTCCTCTAACAATACTGTGCACACGACTGTCATTTCTTACCGTTGTATTATCGGTTCTGTTTTTCTTTCAATAATCGTCAAATCTTTCATCACTATATATGTGATGTTCTTTTACAGTATTGTGCTTACGACGTCGTTTTCTACCATTGTTATAACGGTTATATACTTTTTGTAATAGCCGTGGAACTATCACAATCGATTACACCACTGGTGTCTATCTTTCCCGTATAGGGATCTCAACTAGCAAATTTCTTTAGTTCTCTGCTTCTTCACTAGCTGTGGCTAGTTCTCTTATCTCAGTCTCTATAGAATACTGAGTCAAAATATTCTGTTTCTTAGATTTCCAAGAAACAATTCTTCCAGTAATGCTAAATATATAGCCACTGGTCGCAATAGAATCATCAGATAAAATATTCCAGTCAGCATCGAAATATTCTTCGAGTACACCTTGAAACTTTTCATAATGTAATCCAAGATTCATGGTTCGTTTAAGGTATCTCATGACCCTTTCAATAGCATGTCAGTGCTCTATACTGGGTCTACTAGTAAATCTGCATAATAATCCCACGACATAGTCAATGTCGGGTCTAGTACATTCAATGGCATAACGAAGGCTGCCAAAGATGCTCGCAAAATCAGACTGTCTTACACCTTCATCAGTGTTCTTAAATAACTTTACACTGAGACCATTTGGGGTATATGCAGATTTACAGTCAAAATAATTGTATTTCTTTAGAGTATTTTCACTTTAATGAGATTGATCCAAAGAAAATCCCCTTTTTACCCAGTAATTTTAATACCAAGGATTACACTCACCTCACCTATCTTTCATATCAAAAATTGGCATTTAATAAGGATTTGACTGAGTTTATGGCATGAATGTTTGACCCAAAGATGAGTAGGTCATCTACATAAAGGCATATAATAGTGCAAATGTCATTCTCAGATTTGTAGTAAATGCATTTGTCACTTTCATTAACTTTAAAACCATATGAAATGATTAAAGTTATCAAATTTTTCATGCAATTGTTTAGGTGCTTGTTTTAAACCATATAATGATTTATCTAATTTGCATACTTTATGTTCTTGATCATGTACTACGAATCCTTCAGGCTGGTCCATATGAATTTCTTCTTCTAATTCACCGTTCAAAATTGCGGTTTTAACATCCATTTGGTGTATTAATGAATTATGAATGGAAGCAAGTGAGATTAATACCCGGATGGATGTTATTCTAGTTACAGGTGAAAAAGTGTCGAAGAAATCTATATTTTCTTTTTCTCTAAAACCTTTAGCTACTAGTCGTGCTTTGTATTTATCAATAGTACCATCAGGTTTTAGCTTTCTTTTTAAGTACTCATTTACAGCCTATAGATTTTACAACCAGAGGGTAAATCTGTCAAATGCCAAGTCTTATTGGATTTCAAAGAATCCATCTCATTATTTATAGCCTCTCGCCAAAAATCGGCATCTAAAGAAGATAAGGCCTCTTGGAGGTTTAAGGGATCCTCCTCTATAGTAAATCACAAAAATTCGAACCAAATTCGTTTACGGTTCTTGCTCTTTTACTTCTTCTAGGTTCAACTTCAGAACTTTTATTAAGTTCTGTTCTAATAGGCGTACTTGATGTGTCCCCACTATTCTTTAATTTAAAAAGAAATTTCGTTTCATAAAAATTGGCATCATTTGATTCAAATTATATTATGTGTATTTAGGTCATAAATTCTGTATGCTTTGCTATTAACAACATAGCTTATAAATACACATTCGTATGATTTACTTGCCAATTTTATTCTCTTAGGGTCTGGAATGAGAACATATGCTAAGCAACCCCAAGTTCTAAAGTATGACATATTGGATTTATATTTCTCTAAAATTTCATAAAGCGAAATTTTATTCTTAGATTTGGGAATTCTATTCAGAACACAACATACAGTCTATAAAATATCCCCCTACCAATGTTTTGCTGCACCAAAATTTAATAAAATATCAATTACTAATTCGGTAAAAATCCTATTTTTTTCAGCTTTACCGTTCATATCAGGTGACTAGGGTGCAATTCTCTTATGTACAATATATCACGTAAAAAATCCAGAATAGAATTTGATTCGTATTCTGTTCCTCTATCACTATGTAGTCTCTTAAAATTTCCTATTTGCTTGATTTCAATTTTGAATATTTCAAACATATCAAATGCATCACATCTTTAAGAATCAATGTCTTTTCAATCATATGCTTAATTTTCATATTACCAGTCTCTACAGCTTAAGTGGTGCGAAGATCTCACAACACACTTTCTGATCGTCAGCAACCGTGTATATTGTGAATATATCACGATCATAGCAAACATGGCGAGAAACACCAATGTCTACCCACCAACCCTCTGATTCACCAATAAGGCGAATCTCAGTAATCATAGCCATAAGAGGCTCCTCAGTCAGGTTAGCCTGCGGTGCAGGGCCTGGCCTGTTCCAATACATTCGTGTCATATGATCTGGTTTTCTACAGTTGTATTATAGAATAATTGTCCAGAATCATTCATTTGGGTTGATTGCTGCTGTCATTTATGGTTTCCTTGCGGATTCCATTCTGTTATTTACTGGTCGGTTGTTGATGCTTACTATTTTTAGAGATGTTTATATGTTTGAGAATTTATATTTTCTCATAGGAAAATATTCATAAACTCAGAGACTAACATAAATTATCCACATGTATGCATATAAACTATGTCAATTTATTTGATGCAAAAAATCTATTCATACAATTAATGTCAATTCTTAAGGACATTATCAAATAACATACACATTCTATTAATGTCAAATTTTTTTACTGACATTTTTCAAATAATCATATGCATTTCAAATGTATTGACCAATTATTTATTTTGGCCACTTCTTATCTTCCCTAAAAATATATATAAATAAATCGAGAGATTTATGCATCATAATACAGTCTGAACATGGCAATTCATGTATTTCTACTTGCTCAACCTCGTGGTCATCACTTGAGTGTGTAATTACATTTAACCATGTATATGTGCTTCGACATTCACAACCAATTTAATCAGCATTGACAAAGCACATTACTGTATAAGTTATCATACTTCAAACGTCACATGGATCAAAAGAAACGATAAAAAATTAAAACCATACCAGGCATTAAGTTGCAAGTAGGAAACAAGTTCTGAAACTTTACTTCTCTTTATGACCACGCATCAGCTCTCTCAACTCAACTATCTCATCTTCACCGTACATGTATTTCTTCAGATCCAGGGTATACCCGAAAGCTCAATCAGGCCAAATTATTAGATCTGGGATCTTTATTGAATATCGAGAGTGGTAGCTGTGGTCTGGTATGTACATATAAACATAGAAATGAATACAGCAAACCCTAGACGGGTATCAGAAATGAGCGAGGTTGAAGATGTTTGGTCGCCGAATGTAAATGGGGCAGTCGAAGCCATTGTTTCACGGATCGCCTTCAAATTGTTGGGAAACAATGGCTGACTCGCGGACCAGGTCGCTCTCTTGAAGATGATTCGGCGATCTGGTCGGTGGTGCAAAACCAGTTCGTACTCTCGCCGCCGCCTCTAGAACAAAACAGCCTCGTAGAACAGTAACTGATTTGCTTGCACAACAAATCAGTGCAGATTTGCACTTTCGAAATTAATAACTGCTCGAAAATTTCTGTAAGAATATTTTAATGGCGGAGAAGAAGAAAAAAATATTTTTTCTGTTCTAATCTCGTCTACAACTGAAGATAATATATAGATGGGGATTAGGGTTAATCGAAAATACTGGGCAGTAGGAGAAAAAAGGATCTGCTGAAATACCGGGTCAAAAGTTTACCGCTTCATGATAAAGTCGGCTCAGAAATATTTTTCATAAAAACGGTTTGAAAAAGTCAAGGTTTTCTGGTCCAAAAATATAAGTGTCTTACACCACAAGCCCAAGCCCGAGCCCGAACCGGGCCGGTCGGTCGCGCGCGTGTGTGGTGGTCATGATGCATGATCTCCCTCCTCACAACAAAGCATGCATTGGGGGCCCAAGGCCCCAACATGACTTCTTAGAAACAAGTATAAATACTTGCATCTTTCTTATAATCCCATGATGTGGGACTATTCACACATAGGAGCCATTCTTACACTTAGCCAAATTTCTAACAATTCATAATAAATTCCAACAAGTAGTAGCAATGGCAAAGCTGCAGTAGAAATAGAACATTTACAGTACGCTACAGTTATTTATTGCCATATATTAAACTTGTAAAACTTAAAAACAAACAAGCACAATTAATGGTTTTAACAAAGCTGACATGATTAATACTTTGCATCGTATTTTCTTATACAAACTTGGCAATAGCTGAATTTTCAAAAGTATAAGATGAAACTTACATTAATATCGATCTCAATCGTATCAGGCAGCGGAAAAATAAGGAAACTCGTAATCAAAAGTCCAATCAATTATTTTTTCAAAAAACAAAAAGCAACCAAGGCATGATTGGTGATTATCAAGTAATCAAACTTGTAACAAATTCGGAAATGTCATCAATATAAAAAATTTAGTACTAAACATAGCAATGCTTATATATATGTACATGTCACTATTAACAAATAACGGAAGAATCTCTGATAAAAACTAACAAACTCATGCTGAATCTTATTTTAAGGAAATTTTGGGTCACATCAAGAACTATTGGACTACAAAGATGTGAATTTATGGTTCAAATATGTGGAAAGCTCAGTTTGATCAGTAGAATAATCATGAGTATCCACCAAAAAATACACTATGAGACTAAATTGAATGTCACATAAACTGACTAAATAGGTGAAAATGACATCGTAACAGTCAACTTACATATACCTGAGTTGGCGAATGGAGAAGGGAAATTACTCATTCCATTATCAAGAAACTACGAAGTAAGAGAATATGATACCATTGCTAACTAAAATTCATAATTGTGTCGTTGTGACCCTAAGGATGTACAGTTTACTATCTTAACGGAATAAAAAACTTGCCAACTCACATAAAGAGTATAGTGCATGTTATAAGATGGGCATTATACTGCTGCTATAACTGGATTTGGAAAACCACAATTTTTTTACTTAAGGAAGAAAACTGAGTTTCTCAAACCTTAAATTACAAAAGAAATCAACTATGACTGCAATTTCATTTCACCCCATAAATCAGTGACTTCTGTGTGTTTCCCACCCACAACTGCATATTCTGTAACCAAAGAATGGAAAGTTTGTAAACATGGCCTAATGCTCTCATCTTTACCAGAAATGAAGCTAAATCGCTTATCTTATTAGTTTCCAAGAGACAACTGGCCAGTTTTGCGTATAATTTCCCAGTTGGCTGAAGGATGCCACTTTGAGATCTTACAAATTGACAATGATCTTACTTAATCTGATATCAAAAGAAGTGATTCCTTTGCCTCTTTAGTGATTCTTAAGAAATTTCTATCAACTGACGCTATCCAACCCTTTAATTATAAGCACTTCTCCGTTTCTAGTAGCATTCCACGTATTGTCGTATCTTTTTTCATCAAATTTGAATTAAGAAGACCCAATTTACAGAGAACCAAATAGCTAAACATGAAAAAAAATTAAAATTGAATACCTGAACTTGGTTTGATCTGATTAACTTTATCATCTTCAATAATTAGTTTTGAATGAAAGAAACCCATCTGTAGATAGAGAAAGCAATGATACATTTTTGAAAATGAAAGAGAAGCGATTAGTTTTGAACGAAAGCAACCCATTTGTAGATAGAGAAAGCAATGATACATTTTTGAAAATGAAAGAGAAGCGATCTGGGAAACTTCCATCTTCAATAATTGGTTTGAAATTTCAGTCCCGATTAAAACTAAACGAGCGGAATAAATGGTATTTGACAACCTTCTATCTATAAAACCGGATCTGAGAGGAGAAAAATAAGGCGATAATTGTGAGGAAAAAAATTTCGCGAGAGATACGTGTAAAATCGGACGAGAAACAGAAGAGTAAGAAAACAACGGAGAAACATGGGCATGATTTTTTTGGCTTCAGAGAAATTGATTTTGGCTCTCACAATAAGTAAATCTGCCTAACGGTCGGTTTGACTAATTATTTAGCTTCCACGGAGAGATTCTAAATCAGGAAATACAGCAATTCAAGTGGCCATACCGCGTATGGTCATTTATTTTTAAATCTAATTTTTCCCTTAAAAGCATAATTTTATATAGGTTAAGTAAATGAAAACTTATGAATTAGTTTAAATACAAAAATTAATGCTCATGTGAAAAGCAGCTTTCGAACTGTCTTCTTATTTTACATGATCATTATGCCGCACATAGATATTACCCTATCAAGGATTGCAGTTGACTATATTGTTCATTTTTTTCTTCAATAAGATGTGCGGTAAATTAATTAGATAAAGACATTTGCACACCTTCAACAACCTTTGCCAATTACCTACACTTCAGAATTTAGCCTATATGCTGCCTTTCATCTACCTGAATAGAATATTAATGCTTCAACAGTATGCATTTCCGCTTCAGACATGAACTTCAACTCATAGTATTTGAACTTCAGACATGAGCTTCAACTAACAGACGCAAGCAAAATGTGAGCAGAAACTAGTTTTTTTCTGCCTCTTCTCCCGAGTTCTCAGGGTGTGGGATGTTCAGCCTGCAGTCTGCACACCCTGAGAGCAACAGAGTAAAGGATATAGACTGAAAACTGAACCTAAGAAAAGGGGGGAAAACAGACAGCATTAATGAGAAACATAAACATAAGTTGCAGATGTTTATACATTCACAGTTTATGGATTGATCATATGTAAATATGAAACAAAAAGGATTAAACCAGCAAAAAAAAGAAAAAAAAGAAAGAAAGATACGTTCTTACATGAATAACAATCCCTCTCCAAGAGATCTTTTTAGGATGATTAATTCTGTTCTAATGCAACCAATTCTTCAAAGATTCAATATCCTAAAATTCATTATTCTAGAATTTCAGAGATATGTTTTCTTTGACTGAAATAGGTTACAGAATTGTCTTTTCTTTTGACTTCAATCCCCAAAAAAGTAATTCAGGCCTCCAAGGTCTTTTACATAAAATTCTTAATTTAGAACTTTTGTAATTTCATTGATTTCAGCATCATTGTTTCCACTTATAATAAAAATCATCGACATATATAAGTAGTTGAAACAGTAGTAAACTTTGTAAAGATAGAGTTATCAGATTTGATTGAGTTGTATCCATGTTTGACAAGTGTTGCACATTTGTCAAACCAAACCCTTGGCGCTTGCTTTAAACCATGGATGGCTTTGTTCAATTTGCACATAACCTTTTCTTTCCCTTTCTGCACAAAGCCTTGCGGTTGCTCGATGAACACTTCTTCCTGTAAAACACCATTCAAAAAAGCATTATTCACATCAAGTTGTTTTATTGGCCATCTCTTGTGTAAGGCAATGGTTAGTACAATTCTTATGGAAGTGGGTTTGACAACAGGTGAAAAAGTTTCAGTGAAGTCAAATCCACTTTATTGTGAATATCCTTTTGCTACAAACCTTGCCTTATACTTTGAGATTGAGCCATCTGGATTCTTTTTTAATCTAAAAGTCCATTTGCAACCGATTATATTTTTGTGTTTTGGAGCAGTTGTTAATGTCCATGTATTGTTTCTCATCAAGGCCTTGTATTCTTCGTTCATGGCAGCAGTCCAATCATCAGATTGAACTGCTTCATGATAAGATACTAGCTCTTGAAGATTCAGTGTTGTATTGTATACCTTTGGCTTATTATATATACCGCACTTTGCTCTTGTCATCATGTGACGCTGATTTATATTGTCACCAACATCACTTCTTTGTTCAGTATTACCTGTGGCATTGTCATTAGTATTATCATCTGATTGACTTTCATCACTAACTTGTTGTTGTTGTTGAGTAGTATGATCAGAGTTGGTTGGTGAGACTTTCTCCTCTTGACCTAGTCCATCTGAGGGCACTGTGAGTTGAGAGTGGCTGTCGTTGCTGAGTTGGCATTACTATGTCAACCACATTAGGTATGACAAGAGAGTATTCCCTTGGGTTTTGAACTTTTCTACTGATTTTAATTTCAGATTTGTTGAATGGGAACACTTCCTCTTTAAACACAACATGTCTAGACACATAAATTTTGCCTTTATCATTTAAGCATTTATATCCCTTTTGATTGCTACGGTAACCCAGAAAAGTACATGGCACTGACCTAAAATTTAGTTTATGATTACTGTATGGTCTTAGATGGGGAAAGCATTGACATCCAAAAGTTCTCAAGTGATTATAGTATGGAGGATTTCCAATTAACATCTCATGAGGACTTTTAAATTTGAGGATTTCAATCGGTAATAGATTGATTAAATATACCGCAGTTGCAAAAGCTTCTGGCCAAAATTTAAGAGGCATGGAAGCTTTTGCCAGTAGAGTTACCCAGTCTCGACAATCTGTCTGTGCTTTCTCCCTATAATACCATTTTGCTCAGATGTATAAGGACATATGATTCTCTGACATATACCTTTACTTTAAAAATACTGCTTTAGAGGTAGAAATTCCTTACCCCCATCTGTTTGAAACACTTTGACTTTGTTACCAGTTTGGTTTTCAACATAATTAATAAGATGTTGAATAGTTTTGCAAATGTCAGATTATTTTTAAGCATATAGATCCATACGTGTCTTGTATAAGCATATATAAAGGAAATGTAGTACTTATATACATAATCAGACCAAACTGGGGCTGGGCCCTATAGGTCAGTAGCAATGAGCTCTAGAGATTTAGAATAATTGGTGTTAGAATCTGAAAATGCAATTTTATGAGACTTTCCCATTTGTCAGAATGTGCAAACATGTGTAATTGGAAATTTACTAATATCCATATTTTTATTTTGGCTGATCACATGTTTCACAATTTTTAAACTGGGGTGTCCTAGCTTGTTATGCCACGGTTCAGAATCACTATAGTATTTAGAATCATTAGATGTAATCAATACATGATCACTAGAAATTGTCAACACATGATCATCAGTAACAGTCAACACATGAACATTATTTTTACAGTCAGATTTTTCAGATTTATTGACATCAAATTTGTATAGACCATTGGCCTCACCACCCTGCAAAATTATTTCCTGAGTTAGTATATCTTTAACTATGCAAGAATTAGGAAAGAATTCAAAATACACATTGTTGTATTTGGCAAATTGGGAAACGTTCATTAAATTTCTTCTAACTGATGGTACCCTTAGTAAGTTTTTTAGATATAAATGTTTGGGTCCACCAATTTTTGCATTTTCAGTGTGTTATGTGAATACTTTTACCATTTGTGGCAAGTAAATTTTTCATACCTTTGTGATCACAATTCCCAAGATTAAGATTGCTTAAGTTGTTAGTTACATGGTTCGTAGCACCAGAATCTGGATACCAACTATCATCATTTATATCTTCCACTTTTATTGTGTCTGCATTTTGCACTTCAGCCTTATATCATTCTGATTGTTGATGTTGTTCACACTTGAGTTGTTCTCTTGCTGTGTAGGAGTATAGTTTGAGTTAAATCTGAAATAACATTTTCTTGCACTATGTCCATATTTCTCACAAATCTAACACCTGATTTTGTTGTTGTTATTTATTCCTCTACCTCTTTCCCTGTATGATTGTCCACCTCTTTGGTTATTAGATTGATTTCTTGATGAATTTACCTTTTTCTTGGAATTCTCCTCTACCAAAAGAGGTGTAATTGACTGAGAGGTCAGAAATGACACTTTTCTTGTGCTCAATTCTGTCTTCATGGGAAAATAGGGTGGAATACACATATTGCAAATTTGGTGTAGGGTCAACGGATAGAATGATAGCCGTAACAGCTTCGTAATCACCATCTAAATCGCTTACAATAGACATGACTTTTTCAGATTCAGGTACTCTTTGTCTTGCTGAACTTAATTGATCACATATGTTCTTCACTTTAAGAAGATACTCGTTCATAGTAGACTCACCCTTTCTTATACTATGCAGCTGTCGTTTGAAATGCATAATTCTTGCAGATGATTGCGTAGAAAAGTTTCTTTCAACAGCACTCCGGCAGTCTTTACGCCAATGAGTTGTGGTAGTATGGTAGGACTAATGGATGACATCATCCAAGAATAGACAAGGCTAACTTGTGTTTCCTATGCCATAAATTTAGGATTTGGGACAAGTTTCTCTTCACTATCTCTGATAAATCTTGGTGGCATAATTTTTGTACCATGTATGTAGCCATCTAGACCATATCCTCTAACACCTGTCTTTATGTGTAACTTCCACAGGAGATAATTGGATTCATCAAGTTTTTCTGAGATTAACCGACTCTATGGCTTTATAATGGCCTTCATCAGGTCAATTGGATCGACTTGGTTGGTAGAAACTCTGTTTCTTGATACTTGAGGGATGGAATAATCACCATGATTGGTCATTGCTGATATTGTAATCGGGAGGCAACAGATCAGAACATGTATGAGAAATATGAATTCACTTTGTATGGAATAATCCTTTGCTGTAACGGTATGAATTTGTTGTTTTGAAATGGTTTTGGAATTCAATTAATTATCTGATTTCACTTTGTAGCGAACTGAAGCGGCAGAACATGAATCTTGTGCCAATTTCTATCGATACCTACGAGGTTAGAATTGATAGTGGTAATACGATACATGTCAAAAATATTTATGTAGTAATCAAAAGACCGCCTCATTATATACTACCTACGGGAGAATTACTGCGAAGAAGGTATGGCTGCTTAAATTTGTGTTAAGCTGTAACTTCTATGTATGTGTTTAAACATAGTTAGCTGACTTGGTTTTATATTTTTGATAGGCTTATTCATATTACTGCAAAGAATTGCCTCTTTTTGAACCCGGGGATGGTGCTACTACTATTCTAGTTTAATCGAGTTGAACTGAGATCCGGCAATGGTGGTGTCCTTTCCATCTGCAGCTTGTTGTGATGTCGATGAATAGGAGAAGCTTATTTGATCGAATGACAATTATGTTAGGAAAATTGTCCAATGAAGTTTTTCTATCTAATAAACAAAATCTGTAAATGTCAGAGACATAATTTTGGCTTCCAATCCATATTTATTCTCCATTTATACTTCCTCTGATTGCATATTGATACATTTGTTGTTTTATATCTTTAATTGCAGATACCTGTGTTTGAACATCAGAAGATATCCCAATTTAATTTGAATTTTATAGCCAAAACCTCTCATGCCTTTCAAATTTCATAATTCATAGTTCATACGCCAACCTTACAGCAAAACATATTGAGTTTTCTTTCTTTCCTAAATATTGGCAATCACAGGTACATAATGGCAGTTGAAGTTGTATATAATGACCATAATCTTCATTCCACCATTCTCAACTTCGCTCAACAGCTCAGCTAAGACTATATATTGTTCCTATGCTAATATTAATGACAGTCTTCAGTGCACAAACTCAGCTGATCGGGGTGTAAAATATAGGAAAAAATGGGGAAATGTAATTGTTGGAAATTTAAAGGTGTATTAAAATACAGATAGGAGGAGGATGGAGAACAATATTAATATTTTAGCATTCTTACTTACTTAAATTGACCACCTATATATATAGTATGGACTAAACACCCTTACAATACTAATAGACACCATTTCACTAATAGATACATTACTTAATGGACATGACTCTTAATACTAACATGACTCTTAATTAATAATTTTAACAATACCAATGACATTATTATACTATCAAAGCACTTGTCATTTGTAATGGATGAACATAGGATAAATAGTAAGCCTACCCCATCTGTCACGGATATCTGCAGTAGTTAACATAGGAAATTGCAACAAGAGGTAATCATCCTAGGGTAGGGATTAAAAGATTTAGGTCTAAGTAATAGGCCGAAAATAGGACTATAGGTCTTAGAGGGCATGCATGAGATTGTACAAGGAAAATACTACATCCTACAAATATAGTAGTAATTACTAATTACTAGTAACAATAGAATGAAGAAGTAGTACGTTACTACTGTAAGACGGTGACAGAACACGTCCGTAATATTATGAAAACTGAAAAGTAAGAGTAGGTAAATGGACATCAATGTGAAACAACTGAATGTCATGACAGACAACAAAATCATAAAACAAACAGCAAATTTGGTTCAACTGCGTTCCATAGATAGAAATACAATTTTAAAAAAAGAACGCAAGCCAGATGTGAGTAGACATTGGTTTTTTCTGCCCCTTCCCCCAAGTTTTCAGTGCACGAGAAGTAGGTGTAGGATGTTTGTATATTCACAGTTTATGGAAATTGAAAACCGAACCCAATAAAAGGAAGAAAAACAGACAGCATAACAGCATAATGAGAAACGTAAACACATGAGTTGCGATGTTTATAACTTTATATATTCACAGTTTTGTGGATTTATCGTACATAAACATGAAACAAAAAGGATTAAACCAGCAAAAAAAATAAGATATGTTCTTACATGATTAACAATCCGTTCCCTAGACATCTTTTTAGGATGATTCGGATCTGATGCAACCAATTCTTCAACCGATTCATCATCCTAAAAATCAATCCACCATTGTAGTGTAATGTTTTAAACTTCTTTGTCAAATTTGTTGGATTAAAGAGGAGGAGGATATTTAATTTTCTTTAATTTCTTTCACTTCTTCATCCGTAATAGGAAGATAACTTTCAATCACTTCACTTTCAACTCCTTCGTTTTCGTCCTTTTCATCTTCTTCTTCTTTTCCGTTCTCTGCTGAAGTCACCTCATCATGACCTTCAATGGTCATTTGTTCAATTTTGAAGTCAGTCGTTTCATTTTGTTTTGCTACCTCATCGGCAGCCTCTTCTTTTTTATTCTCCATTAGGGGCTCTTCGTTTGCGTACACCTCTTTCAACAAATTCCACGAATCCTTTGCGGATTTTTCTCCAATAATATGGTCGAAAGCTTCTTCATCAACGTTCTCACTCATTGCAGCACATGCACAACGGTCTTTCCATCTCAACTTTGTGAATGCCTCACCCTCTTTCTTCATCATATTTTTGACATCTTTTGACCACTCATAGCCATTCTCAACGATCTCCCAAAGCCCTTTGGAAATCAATTCTTTTTTCTTTTTATTACTCCACTCTTCGAAATTTTCTTTTGTGAGAACGAACGATGAGAAGAATAACATTGCCATAGTTTGAACTTGGCGCTCTGATACCAATTTTTGGATTAAAGAGGAGGAGGATATTTAATTTTCGTACTTTCTTACTTACTTTTTATTACAACAAATATGACCATCTTATATATAGTAGACTAGACACCCTTACACATATCAATAGACACCAATTTACTAATAGACACTACACTAAACGAACAGACATGACATTTTAAACAAAAGACATAACTCTTGACTTATGTTAGCCCACTTTGTGAACTGGGCAACACAAAGTCAAGATGTGAAACATTGAAAATACTTGGGAAGTGCTGAAGCGGGTCGGATCGAAGCAGCGTATCGGTTCGGATCGGATAGAGTCTTCTGTTCGGATCGGTGAACTATAGCTGTTGGAATCAGAGAGGTACAGCTGTTCGGATCGGAGAGCAATCCACTTCCAGTTGGATCGGAAAGCCACCCAATTGCTACAGAGATAGATCGGAGCGGAGCAGAGTAAAAAGAAGAGAGAATTGGTCCTAAGTTAATCCAGGTCGGATCGGGTACTCCGATCCGAACCCCTTGTGCATACCCTTCCGACCCGAGCCTGTCTTCCACGTCACTCTCCTGCATGAGCGCCTGGTTATTCGGAGCGGCTATGACCAGTTCCTACCCACAACGTCCACTACTCTGATGCGTTGTCAACATAGAAATCCATCCGAACCCGAGGCTGATGGGATGGATGACACGTGGCTCCGATCCGGATCGGGTTCTGAGCAAATTCTCACCTATAAATACCCCGTCTGGAGACAATGAAAAGGATCCTTTTGCTGGCACTTTAAAAGTTCAACCACCTTCATAACCCGAATTTCCAGCACTCCCGGAAAATCCAAATCTTCTTTCATTATTTGTTTTTAGACAATTGAGTGATTGTAAGTGAGTTGTGAGAGAAATCAAGTGAATATTTCATTGTATTTGCAACTAAATCATTGAGAATAGTGAAAGACAAGTGGACGTAGGCATTTCTTCGCCGAACCACTATAAATCCTGTGTGTTCATTTTTATTTTTGATCTCATTTCATTCTGCTTTTAATCAATTTGGGTGTTAGAACCACTTTTTGGTCTAACATTTTGGTGCTTTCATTGAGAACCATCTGAATTCTTTGTTTTTCGGGATTATCGTTCTACTTTTTGGACCGTTGAGTTCAAAGAAGTTAATCCTCAAGCTTCAACGCTCTTGGATATTTGTTGAAGTGATTGTTGAAGAACCATGGCCAAAGGAAAAGGCAAAGAAGTTCAATCTGGTCGAGGAAATGGAGCTGGCGAAGATCAGCAAAATGCGGTTGTGACAAGGTCTCGTGGGCAGAGTTCAGCAGTAGGACGAACCGATGCAGGAAACCCGAACCGCCTTCAGGGGGAGAGCTCCGATCTGATCCGGGTGGGAGATTCTGAAGCGGTGCATTCCCCCAACCTGAACCGACCCGAGCAGCTTGCCATGTACCGACCCGACCAAGCTCCCCAGCTCCGAACTGACCCGATCTCCCATCTCCGATCCGACCCGATACTTGGTGATGTTGGAACCTCTACTCGAGTCCCTACGAATGCTCCGATTCCAGCCACCAGGGTCAATGATCAGGTCAATCCATCTGCGCCCATTACTCAAGGAGATTTCTCGCGCCTACTTGACATGCTTGAGAGTACTAGGGAGGCTATGAAAGTCCACGAGCGCACCAACCTCATGATGCAAGAAAATATGAGACTCATGAGCAGGGAAATTAGCGAACTCCGAAGACAGAGAACCCCTTCCCCGGTTCGTCACACACCAGTGGATCAGTCTTCTTCTTCCGAGGAAGAGCGGCCCCGTGAACGAAGACCGCTCGAACGACCTCAGAATTTGGAGCAGCTGACATTCAGATCTTTGGGGTCTCGCGAGGATATTGCACGAGCACTAGGAAACAATGATCCCACTCAGGGGCAAAGGCTCCAGTCTCCTCCTCCCGAGATCGACCGGGAGCGTAGGGAACGGAGTAGAGCAAAAGCAGCTCAAAGAAGAAGGGCATCTCCTGAACGGGAGCCCAGAAGGAACCCGGATACCAGAGCCAGGGAACCTGAATGGCCCCTAACTAATGCGGATGTACAGGCAACGGTGCGCCAGATTATGTCCGAGAGCCAGAACTATACCAATGAAGATTATGGCATTGAGCGAAGCCATACTCCTTTCACTGACGACATCCTCGACTTTCAGTTTCCCTGGCGTTTTAACCTGCCGCAGATGGACAAGTACAATGGAAGAACTGATCCAGGACAGCATTTGATGCGATACTCGTGGCTCATGAATGCTGCTGCTGCTCCTGATGCAGTAAAGTGTAAGGCATTCCCGATTTATTTAGAAGATGTGGCACTGTTCTGGTTTACCCGACTTCCCCCTCGTTTGGTTTCGAATTATAGGGAATTGAGCGAGCGTTTTATGAATCAGTTTCGACACCATACCCGAAAGTCCAAAAGTGTTATTGAATTATCAAGAATTAAGCAGGTGCCAGGAGAGTCTTTGAGGTCATATCTTGACCGTTTTAACTTGGCTGTGACTGAAGTTAGTGACCCGCATGAGCCCACCATCTTGATGGCATTAAAGGAAGGAGTCGATCCTGAATCCGAGTTTGGAGATTACCTTTCTGGGAAGACACCCTCCACAAGAGAGATATTCTATGAAAAAGCCGATATTTATTTAAGACGAGAGGAGGCCAGGGAAAACCGAAAGAGAAAGTCTGAAGCGGCTTCAAAAGAAAATGTTCAGAGTAACATCGCCATGAAGCAGTCTAGGGAAAGTTCCGGAAAAGTTGAAGTAAATGTGGGAAACAAGGGTGGCAACAACAATTCTGGAAACGGGGGCAACAACAATAACCGTAATGCGAACGGTAACAGAAGAAATAGAAATAGGGGAAGTGACCCTAACAAAAGACCCCGATTCCAAACTTATGAGGATTATACACCGTTGAACGATACTCTGGAGAACATTTACCTGGATACGTACAACGTGTTGCAATAAAAAGACCGCCACCTCGTGACTCGACAGAGAAAGAAATGGCAACTGGGAAGTTTTGTTTGTTTCATGGAACTCATGGGCATTCAACCAATGAATGCCGGCATTTGAGAGATGTGATTGAGAAGCTGCTGCGCGAAGGGAAACTGGATGAATATAAGGTTGCCCTGAGGGACAGGGGGCAAGGAGAGCAGGCTCCAAAACAGATTCAATCTGCTCCCAAGCCTACAGCGCAACAGAAAGGCAAGGGAATTGTTATCAACTCCATAGTGGGTGGACCTCACCCAGCAATCCGTAGTTTTAGAGCAATGGATCAATATGTAAATGCTGCCAAGCACGTAGATGTGAATGAAGGTGATGATTTGGAAGATATCTCCCCTATAAAACAACAGAAGACGATGTTTGACGATGTGGTGTTCCGCAGCAGAGATAATACTGGGATCCAATCACCAACTGATGATCCGTTGGTCATTACTACCACCATTGGGCCGGCCTTGGTTCATAAGGTGTTAGTAGACAACGGAAGTTCTATCAATATTTTATTTAAAAAGTCATTCGATCAGATGAAGCTTGAATATGAAGATTTGAAGCCATGTGAAGGATGGATTAGAGGCTTCAACGGGGCGTCAACAGCCCCCATGGGGTACATAGAATTGCCCGTGACCTTGGGGCAAGGAGAACGCCGAAGAGTGCGGATGCTTCAGTTCGTAGTATTGGATGTAGATTCGCCTTATAATGCATTTTTGGGAAGGCCTGCCCTTGCTGAGTTCAGAGCTTGTATCGCCCCTTGGTGTTTATTGCTTAAGTTCCCAACTGAAGCCGGAACTGGAGTAATGAGAGGGGATCAAGTTTCCGGATGGGCCTGCTATGTTGCCGAATTAAAGATGTTGATGAAAGGACTTAACATCGAGAGTAAAGATGCCTCGCCTCCCCCGAAGGGGGGCTCGGCATAACAATTAGAGAGATCGACCCCAAAGGAGTTGCCTAAAGGAACACCTGAAGACCTGGAACCTATAAAAGACGAGGAACCATAGACCAGAAATGCTACTCCTAATGAAGCGACAGTGGAAATTCCCATTGATGAAGCTGATCCAACAAGAGTTTTGAAGATTGGGTCTCAATTGGATCCACGTCGGGCCAAAGAACTAACGGACTTTTTGAAGGCGAACTTGGATGTGTTTGCCTGGACCCACGCTGACATGTGTGGGATATCGCCATCCATCATAAGTCACTCACTAAATGTAAACCCGAAGCATCCGTCTGTGAAGCAAAAGAGACGTATGCTGGGCCCAGAGAGGTCGGCTGCTCTCAAAGAGGAAGTGGAGAAGCTGAAGCAGAACGGATTTATTCGAGATTTGAATTATCCCGACTGGATATCGAATCCCGTCTTGGTAAAGAAGCCGAATGGAAAGTGGCGGACTTGCATTGATTTTTCAGATCTGAACAAAGCTTGTCCAAAAGATAGTTTCCCACTTCCCAGGATTGACCAGCTTGTAGATTCGACAGCAGGTCATGAACTTCTCTCTTTCATGGACGCATATTCTGGATACAACCAAATTCCTATGCACGTGCCAGATCAAGAACATACGAGCTTCATTACAAATTTGGGATTGTATTGTTATGTTGTAATGCCATTCGGATTGAAAAACACCGGAGCCACTTATCAGCGCTTGGTGAACAGAATGTTTTATAATCAAATAGGGAAGACTATGGAAGTTTACGTGGATGATATGCTTGTCAAATCGAAACAGTCCTCCAGCCATACGCAAGACTTGGCGGAAATGTTTGGCATCCTGCGAAAGTATCGGATGAAGTTGAATCCTTTGAAATGTTCATTTGGAGTGGAATCGGGAAAGTTTTTAGGCTTCATTGTGAGTTCCCGAGGAATTGAAATCAATCCTAGCCAAATAGCAGCGATTAGAAACATTGAAGAGCCGAGGAGAATTAAAGACGTCCAAAGTCTTGCAGGGAAAGTAGCCGCGTTGAGTAGGTTTATCTCTAAAGCCACGGACAAATGCGTCCCGTTTTTTGATTTGATTAAAAGGGGAAAGAAGAACTTCGAGTGGACTCCGGACTGTGTTGAGGCCTTTCGAAATTTATTGGAATTGCTAGAGAAACCGCCGATTTTGTCAAAGCCAGTGGATCACGAAGAATTGTTTGTTTACTTGGCAGTTTCGGCTCACGCTGTTAGCACAGCCTTGGTTCGGGAAGAAGACAAAGTACAAAGGCCAGTATATTATGTAAGCAAGAAATTGGCAGCGGCGGAACGCAACTACCCAAAGATTGAGAAGCTCGCTTACAGCCTCCTAATCGCATCCCGAAAACTTCGTCACTATTTCCAAGCTCATCCAATAACCATATACACTGACCAGCCTCTGAGGCAGGTGTTGCAGAGACCCGAAGCATCAGGAAGGTTGATCAAATGGAATATAGAATTAAGTCAGTTTGATTTAAATTTTCAGCCACGAAGATCGATTAGGGGGCAAGCTCTGGCAGACTTTATAGCAGAATTCACTATCCCAGAGGAGGAAGTGATCAATGACAGAGTGGTCAAGTCCGAAGATGAGTTAAAGATAGATCCATGGAAGCTATACACAGATGGAGCCAAGAACGACCGAAGGTCCGAAGCGGGAATCGTCTTAGTCACTCCTGAAGGACGGTCGTTATATTATGCTCTACGATTAGAATTCTCGGCGACTAACAATGACTTTGAATACGAAGCCCTGATTGCCGGGCTGAAGCTTGCTAAATATTTCGGGATAAAAATTTGGACATATTCTGTGATTCTAAAATCGTTGTTTGCCAAGTGCGAGAGGAATTTGTGGCTCGGGGACCTCGACTTATCGCCTACCTCAGGAAAGTGAGAGAGCTATTGAGCAGCTTGGAGCGGTACAATATAACACATATCCCAAGAGCCGAAAACTAGAAGGCGGATAGGCTGGCAAAGCTGGCTAGTTCCGACAATCCAGAAGAGACTGAAATAATTCCAATTGAAACGTTGGAATCGCCAAGCTTTGAGTCGATGGAAATTGAGTTCGCTTTCGAAGCGGAACCGGAGAAGGAGTCGTGGATGACCCCAATTAAGAACTTCCTTAAGAATGGGACACTCCCATCAAAGAAGAGTGAGAAAAGGGCTATAGTTCGCAAGGCTACCAGATATGTCATACAAGATGATATTCTTTATAGGCAAGGATTTTCTATGCCCCTGTTACGATGTATTGCACACGACGACATCAAACGTGTACTAAGAGAAGTGCACGAAGGTGAGTGTGGAGATCATACAGGAGGTCAGACTTTAGCGAAAAAGATATTGCGATATGGATACTTCTGGCCCACAATTAATAAAGATACAGCTGATTATTCACGACGCTGCGATAAATGCCAGATATTCGCCAAAATCCCCAGAGCACCGTCGACCCAACTCAAATCAACGGTGAGTCCTTGGCCATTTGCCACGTGGGGAATTGATATCATTGGAGTTCTACCAATTGCTAAAGGAGGAGCGAAATATGCAATAGTCGCTGTGGACTATTTTACGAAGTGGGTGGAAGCTGAGCCCTTGACCAAAATCACGGCAAGAAAGGTGATAAGTTTCGTGGTTAGAAATATTATATGCCGGTTCGGGATCCCAAGGACCATTATAACTGACAACGGAACCCAGTTTGATGGTACTGAATTCAGAAATTTCTGCCAAAAGTATAAGATCGACAAGCGATACACTGCGGTTGCTTATCCGCAGTCGAATGGGCAAGTTGAGGCAATAAACAAAGTAATAAAATCCATCCTCAAGAAACGGTTAGAGCGCGCAAAGGCAAAATGGGTTGACGAATTGCCCCTAGCTTTTTGGGCATATCGGACAACATTTAAGATGGCTACTGGTCACACACCTTTCTCTCTCTCCTTTGGCTCAGAAGCAGTAATTCCAGTTGAGCTGGAAGTTCCTTCCCACAGGGTGACGTATTATGACCCGATGACGAATCGGGCACTCTTACTTGAGTCTCTTGATGAAGTCGAAGAAAAAAGGGACGAAGCAGATTTGCGTGCGGCAAGACATCGACGTCAGATTGCACGCTATTACGAAAAAAAAAGTTCGCCTCAGGACTTTTTAACCAGGAGATTTGGTGCTAAAGAGAGTCTTTCCATCCCTTCCTCACCTCGGTCCAAAGTGGGAAGGACCCTTTGTCATCCAACGGAAACTTGAAAAAGGAACCTTCAAGTTAACGACCATAGATGGCGAAGAAGTCCCTAGAGCATGGAATGCCCAACACTTAATGCGATATTTGGATTAGAAATGTTGTACTCTTTGTTATTTTTCTTATGAACTCTGTAATAAGGCACGACTTGCCTTGGGAAAATCTAATGATATGAATAAAGGACTATAAAGTGGATGTAGGCTACGACTCAGCCGAACCACTATAAAAATATCGTGTGTAATTTACTTTTATGCATTATATATATACATTCATCGACTATTATGTTGTGATTATGGAATACAGGATGATTCAAAACCTGAAAAGGTTGAAAACAGTTTAAACATAAGGAAAAGCACAACGACTATTTGTGCGACAAGATATAAAAGAATGAGAAAACGACATTCTTAACTCTAACTCTCCAGAGAGAGAGAGAGAGAGAGTATAAAAGCGTCTCCGACTGAGCGCTGAAAAAGAAATCCTTCCCCTAACTCTAACTCTCCAGAGAGAGAGAGAGAGAGTATAAAAGCGTCTCCGACTGAGCGCTGAGAAAAAGATCCTTTCCCGCTGAAAGACCGGGGAATGAATAGATTGCTGAACTCGAACTTTAACTTTCCAGAGAGACAGGAGAGTATAAAAGAAATGCCAGAAAAAACGACAGGCATTCACGATACAGAAAATGCTATCCCGTCAGAAAATCGGGAACATTCGGATTGCTTGATTAAGCCTTAAATAATTTGTGAGAATTGACTGGGGGCATATATGTATACACATATTTCTTCGCTTCGTAACTTCATTTCATAACTATAGTATGACATGCATTTTTACATAAGTGCAGAACTACTGACAAACAGACATTACAGAGAATGAATTATTTATTTATTTACGAATGAATGAATTTGTACAGGAAAATAGCTAAAAAAGAAGGTGCAAGAGCCACTCTTGTAGCAGCAATTGTTGGTTCACTAAATGCTAAAGCGACACAAGGCAACCCACTATTTAGATTTCGAGTGAGCCTTGGACTTCTTGGCGGCTTTCTCCGCATCCTTTGCCTCTTTCTCGGCCTCTGTCAAGATTCGTTTTGATTTCTTCTTTCCTGAAGATGCAGTGCTGGAACCGGTTGACTTCTTCCCGGAGGGCGGAGCGCTGGAATCAAGAGAAGATTTTTTAGCGAGTTCCTCTGAAATAGATCTAGTTGAGAGCTTAACAACTAACCTTGATCCCGCATCCACAACTGCGAGAGGCTTGAGGGCTTCAGGGTCTAGTTCTTCGGCTTTTAATTGCAAGCGTTTATCCTGATCAGCTTTCATTGCAGCCAAAGTAACATCATCAGCATTTTTTGACTCCCCGACTATTGCCACCTCTGGATCCTCCTCATGTCCTCCGTCGCCGCCATCATCCTTTAAGGCTGCTATCATTTCTTCATCATGGGGAGTTTCAGCCTTAGAAGGTTCGCTTCCTTCTCCCAAATCTATAGAAGCAGCCTTGTCCTTCCCCTCTCTTGCCTTCTCCGTAGGTTCTGCCCCAGGCGCGGCTCCCTGAGTCACCTCTGTCTTTCCGGATGGCTCAATACCTACAGAGTGAGAAGCAACAGTTATCAACTCAGGAGAAGATAATGGGTTTTTCATCGATTGCTCAATCACATGGCGAAAGGTAGAAATAGCCTTGACGAATTGAGGAGAAAAGGTAGGGATACCTTCCAAAGACTTCTCGGTAGGGGTAACTACTGTCTCTGATGCCGTTTCAGGAATAGGGGATAGCAGAGTTGTTCGGGGGATTCCCGGATTTTCAGGATTATACCCCTCTACTTCTGAAGTTGCGGGGGCAGTAGAAGAGGAACCAGCTTCGAGAACATTCTTCTGTTTAGTCCTCCGCCTCTCTTCTTCCATAGCATCAGCAATGAGGCGGCGCCCTTCAGCTAGGCGTTCTGGCTCATCATCCCTCAAGTATTTTTCCATTAGCTTATCCTCATCGATGGAATCGACTTTGAGCTCCTCTTTTTCCCACTCAACGATCTGATTCCATACTTGAACTAGAGTGGATGGGTAATCCTCGATCCAAGAGATGTTTCGGCGACGGATGATATGTGCGAAGAATTCAATCATTAATTCGCCGAAACCCTGAATATCTGCCTCCGCCTCTGACAATTGTTTGCGGGCCTCCTCCGCAGATTTGATAGCACACTCAACGTTGCCCTCCGCCAGGGCAGCTCTGTTCTCTGCCTCCAGTAGCTTTGAAGCCAAGTCAGCATTTTTCTTTTCCAGCTCATCATTCCTCTTTGTTAACTCGGCATTTTTCCGTTCAAGGTCAGTATAAGCAAGGCGCGACTTAGCGGCTTCTGACTTAGCATCATCAACTTTCTTCTTTAACTCAGAACGCTCTTGAGTATGAGATTCCAGCAAATCATGATAACGTTTTTGCATATCTTCAAATTGTTGTTTGAAGTTGGTAGCGTCCCTCTGAGCAATAACAAGCTGGGCCTGTGTGTCTTCCAAATCTTTTCCTAGGTTCTTTAAGGCCTTTGCATCTTCTTCCACAGTTTTTTGCATTGAATCAGCATTCGTGATTAGAGTACGGATAATTCTGGAAAGGTTGGGTGAATATTTGAACATTTCAGAATACTGTTTTTCAACCGCGTCTATCTTTGCTTTGGCCTCGTCTGCCCACCTGGAAGAAATAGGTTCGAGGGCAGGTAAAAAAGTCAAGGTCTCGAAGTAATGTTCGGGAAATTGCTCCTTCAAATACGCCCGCTTGATTGCAGTTTCCGCATCTAGTGGTGGAGGAGCGGGGATCGTCAATTCAGTGTCCCTGTGTGTGGAGGATTCAATAGTTTCTTTATCTGTCCTAGGCCGTTTAGTAGCAGGGACCTTGTGTTTACTTCGAGACCCAGTATCTTTTGGAGGACTTCTCTCTCTGCTGCGCTTTTCGAGGGAAGAGGTGGAGTCTTTCGATTGTGGCCTGTCCTCTTCCCTACGACTTTGATAACCTTTATGTTTCTCTTGGTCCGATCGAACGGGAGAGCGAGAGCGTGAGGGTCGAGAGCGATAGGGTTCATAAGGCCTTCTCTCCTCCCTACCGCGATCATACTCGATATCCTGAGGTGGATTAGACATGCTACGGCGAAGCTTCCTGATATCATAGTAAGATCGGGACATCGTGCCTGCACAATAAGACAAATGAAATTCAGAATCAATAGTTTCACAGAGAGAGAGGTGCAATGAATGCTAATGCTATTGTGTAAAGCGTGTCCTAAGTGGTGTGTTCCCCCCAACCAACCCGAGTCTGAAGCTAGACTAGTACGGGCTGGCTCTTTGGCCTTGGCAGGAGTGGTCTCTTCAGAAGAGGTAAAGACTAAAGGATCCTTCCTAAAATCCTCTGAAGTGTATATAGTTTCAGGTAAGGGGAGATCCCCCAAACCCTGGAATAATGGGTCATCAGTACTAGGGACATCTCCCTCGGAAGCACTAAGTGGCGACTCTTTGGAGGATGTTGACTTTTCCAGAGAAGTAGCCTCCTCGGGGGCAGTATATCCTTCATGATGCTTTTCGGCCAGGTTAGCCAATTCGTCATCTTGAGTAGAGGATGGAGAAGGTGAAGTTTGAAGAGGCACTGTAGGAACTCCCGAACCTTCTCCTGTCTCTGGGACTACATCCACTGGAGGAATATATACGTATGGAGCCATCCCATGACCAATACTACGAAAAACGGATAACAGCCCATGAAAGTGAAGATATTCATCCTTAAGGACTTCATCGATGGTCAAGAATTTCTGGTCGCCATTAAGAAGCTGGTGCATCCGGTCAAAGAACACCTGATCTGATATTTGTTTTGGGTTGTCGACTGCAAGCAAAAAGAAAAACAAGTTAAGGCGATGACTCGAGTGTATGGAGCCCGGATTTAGAAAATCAGTGCTTTACTTGATTTCGTCCACTTCCTGGCACATCCAGGCTGTCGCTTCACATAGAACCATTCCAGTCTGGAATCTCCTGCTTTACTGCTGAATGGCGCTGAAATTTTCTTCCTCTTAGGAACAGACTCAAAATAGCAGAAAGATGGAGTTTCTCGAGTCCGATGCTTGAAGTTGTAGAAGAAATGAACGTCATCGAAGGTGAGTTCTATGCCTAGGATCTCACGATATGCTATATATAAAGTGTGTAGGTAGGCATAAGAATTGGGATGCAGCTGCATGGGGGCAATCCACATTTGTTTTAGAAAATCTACGATGAAGGGAGAAAATGGAGGGATAGCACCGACCATGCACATCAACCGGGTGATTGCCATATATCCTTCCGGAGGATTGTGGGGACGATCAGATCTCGAAGGCACTAGAGTGTCCTTTTTCATTATCCCGTACTTTAAGCAAATTCATATAAGTCGGTCGTTGTCGATTGTTGATTCAACGGAATCTGGAGGTGATTCCAATATGACAGCCGATTCAAACTCATCAGGAGCCCGGTCGTCACCAATCCCTCCTTCCTCCTCAAAACCTAGAGAAACTTCATTCTTTGAAGACATCTCGTCACTTTCACGATTTCCAACCCCGTAGTCTGAACCCTCATTATTCCATTCTGGATCCGACGGAGAAGATATGTCCTCGAGAGTAATTTTGTTAGAGGTTTCCGGGGCTTCTTTCCTCTCAGCTAGTCTGGAAGAGCGTCTGGGTCTCATGGTCATAAAACTATTGAAGAAGCAATAGCACAAATTAGAGAAAATTAGCCCGTATCCCCCCGTGCATGTGTGCAAACTAAAGTGTAAACAGTGTATACGGAAAGTGTAAAGTAAATGTTTAAAAGTGCGACGAAAAAGTTTGGCAAAATATAAAGAGTTGAAGTAGTTCTTGATGTCCAGTTACGTTTGCAAGGCACTATCCTAACTGTCCATTAGATTGAAGATTATGCCAAAAGTTGATTGGGCCAGTTAAACAAGTTCTTATGCATTAAGGTGAACTGCTTTTCGGTTCGGTTCGGGCGCGCTTATGGGGATCAGATCGGGGGTGCAGCCTCGACTTGGGCTCGGATAAACTGTGGAATTCAGAAATCAAAATCGGATCGGTTCGGAGGTAGAGTCCTCTAACGGTTCGGATCGGATCACGTAGTCATACTTCTCTTCCTTTTATCTTATGGTCCGACCCGATCCGGTTAAGCAAGCTCCCCCTTTCTTAAATACTTGCTCCGACCCGATCCGATCTCCTGGATTTCTTTTCTTTTTTCTTTCTTTACTTGCCCCGACCCGGTCCGACCTCCTGAATTTCCTTCTTTCTTCCCTTATTTTTTCATCTTCCCTATCCCTCCGAACCGAACCGATTCCCTATTATCTTCTTCCTCTCCTTCACCCTCTTTCTTCCTTAACCGATGCCAGGGCCAGTTTCGTGCCAGTCACTCAAATCAAAGCCAAGCCATCATGCGCTGGCGAACTCAACAACGAATTCTAATCCCCTCCGTTCCAACCTCGAGATGGCGACGAGTCTACTGGCGACGATGACGAGGGGGGGGGGGTCACGGTGGCAAGGTCATCAGAGATTCATACTCAAATCATCCTAATCATCTACGAATTCGAATCGAGAGTAATTAAAGAAGGAATTGTTCAAAGTTTTAAAACCTACCGATGTAACTACTTTGAGAATTAAAGGGAAATTTGATACTTCGAGAATTAGGTTTTCTCGTTTTGCAGAGCATCGGGAGCGGTGAAAAAATAAAAATGAAAGGAGGAAGAAGGCAGTGTTTATATAGAAGAGAAGAGTGTCTATTCGTCTTCCCATTCGGGTCGGCAGCCCAGTAGAAGATTCCCCGTTTGGATCGGATGGACAGTCCAGAAGTAAAGCTTGGCCCAATAATCCAGTGAAAAATAGAAAGGAGAAGGTGTCTGTTCGGATCGGAATCCGAACCGAACCGAGGTCTTTAGCTCAGCAACAAATTAAATTGAAATTTGAAGAAAAAGATGAAAACACGAGGAAAATCAAAAGAAAAACCACCTCGAAGAGCGCTGTGCAATGATAGTCAAAGCATGCTCCGTCTCCAACAGAAGCATCCTTTGAAGGGGAAAAATGTTAGCCCACTTTGTGAACTGGGCAACACAAAGTCAAGATGTGAAACATTGAAAAAACTTGGGAAGTGCTGAAGCGGGTCGGATCGAAGCAGCGTATCGGTTCGGATCGGATAGAGTCTTCTGTTCGGATCGGTGAACTATAGCTGTTGGAATCAGAGAGGTACAGCTGTTCGGATCGGAGAGCAATCCACTTCCAGTTGGATCGGAAAGCCACCCAATTGCTATAGAGATAGATCGGAGCGGAGCAGAGTAAAAAGAAGAGAGAATTGGTCCTAAGTTAATCCGGGTCGGATCGGGTACTCCGATCCGAACCCCTTGTGCATACCCTTCCGACCCGAGCCTGTCTTCCACGTCACTCTCCTACATGAGCGCCTGGTTATTCGGAGCGGCTATGACCAGTTCCTACCCACAACGTCCACTACTCTGATGCGTTGTCAACATAGAAATCCATCCGAACCCGAGGCTGATGGGATGGATGACACATGGCTCCGATCCGGATCGGGTTCTGAGCAAATTCTCACCTATAAATACCCCGTCTGGAGACAATGAAAAGGATCTTTTTGCTGGCACTTTAAGAGTTCAACCACCTTCATAACCCGAATTTCCAGCACTCCCGGAAAATCCAAATCTTCTTTCATTATTTGTTTTTAGACAATTGAGTGATTGTAAGTGAGTTGTGAGAGAAATCAAGTGAATATTTCATTGTATTTGCAACTAAATCATTGAGAATAGTGAAAGACAAGTGGACGTAGGCATTTCTTCGCCGAACCACTATAAATCATGTGTGTTCATTTTTATTTTTGATCTCATTTCATTCTGCTTTTAATCAATTTGGGTGTTAGAACCACTTTTTGGTCTAACAACTTAAAAGACACAACAAATTACGAACCCACATTAATTGGGTTTACTTTCCAACATCCCCCCTTAAACCCAATTCTTCAATCATTTTGAACATTTCTTCAAACTTCCAAACTTCTGAGAATATCAGGGCTTTGATTAATTTATATCTCACATGTTTTGGTAGAAGTATAGAAATTCGATTATCGAAACGTCTTTGAATAGCCTGATCCAGGGCGTATGGTGTATTTGTAGCCGCCAGTACAAGAACTTTCTGATCATTGTTTCCTACACCCTGCATCTGCACGAGAAGTTCGGTCTTAATCCTTTTAGAAGCTTCACTTTCATTTTTGACATAGTCTTCATCTAAAACATAGTTGGATTCACAAGCATCAACCATTAGTTTGTGTCTATCTAACAATCCATGTGGCTCTTCCAGTACCTTATGAAAAACATCTTCTCTGGTACAAACAACTCCAAGACCCTTTCTAAAAGCAACATAGTTATCATCAATTGGGCTTTGCATAGCTTTTATAATAGCCTGACACAGTTTCATAGTCCGTCTGTCACCATCCATCTCGGCATTCTTGTAAATTTCTTCAACCGCAGGCTATAGATGATAAACAATAGGAGTGTTTCTAATGCCAGTGAAATGTCTAACTTGCTTATTCAAAGTGTGCAAAAGGACTTCTTCAATGAACTTATGTTTGCTCGCTATTTGGCAATCTAATTCCTGGGGCATAGAATCAAGAAGACTGTGTGTATAAGGATCTATTCCATACACTTCCTGTTGCAAAACTTTTGCTCCAGGTAATTTTCTGCTTTTGTACTCCTTCACCTCGGGGATTTCCATATCCGATTCTTCCACTCCACTCTTCTGTGCTTGCAATTTCTCATAATAATCATCAAGTAAAGCAACACTCATTTTCTTTTTCACTTCTTCTCCTTCTCCTCGTCTACATCTTCAACCTTTCCCTCTTCTTCTTTCTTGTCTTCCTCCTCATCCTCATCATCTGAGATTTCCTTTTTTGTTGTCTTTTCAGTCCATAAGGAGATCGGATAGCTGATGAACTCGGAGTGCTTCTTGATCAGATCCTTTAGCCGGCGCTCCTCCAGATATTCCAACTGATCCTCCTTTAGGAAAAGGGTTATCTTGCAGAGCCCATTCATGGGAAACCTCCTTGATCTTCTTCTTGTTCTTTTCCTTCAGAAAGATCTTCGATGTAGTTCGTGTTACAGTCATAAATCTCTTTTTTCTGACCCTTGGCTGCCACTACGCAGTTCATAAATTGATGCAAGAAGTTGTACCTTAGAACAATCACGAAGATGCATTGAATGGAATGAGAACATGGCAATGTCATTAATGACTATCTGCTTGAGTCTCAGATTCATTTGCTCTAAGTCAACACCACGATTGATCATACGCTGCTGGTGCTTTTCAGCTATTAACTCTTTGTGATGCTTCCTTTTCTCATTTACGCCCATGTCATCCTTACAAACTGCACAGAGTAAATCACCAATTTTCATATCGTTTTTACATAAGACAAATGTTGGTAAATTATCCACCACTTGTTTTGCTGCAGGTGGTGTGCCTCTTATCAAACTATCATATTCGCCAAATTTCCCGTACAGAATCTCGTATTCATTTGTGTTAACGAAATCAGCTTCTTCTTTTTCTCCCTCATTCTCAACTAAGATCACACCAAAATCATCTAGAATTATCATTTGTTCAGTTGACTTAGTTTGATTTTCTTACTTTTGTGAGAACGAACGATGAGAAGAATAGCATTGCCATAGTTTGAACCTGGCGCTCTGATACCAATTTGTTGGATTAAAGAGGAGGAGGATATTTAATTTTCTTACTTTCTTACTTACTTTTTATTACAACAAATATAACCATCTTATATATAGTAGACTAGACACCCTTACACATACCAATAGACACCAATTCATTAATAGACACTACACTAAACGAACAGACATGACACTTTAAACAAAAGACATAACTCTTGACTCAAAAGACACAACAAATTACGAACCCACATTAATTGGGTTTACTTTCCAACAAAATGCTATGAGAGTAGTCGACATTGTGGAATCCAGTATATCAACATTTCAACGGTATCTAAGGACACATATATTCTAGAGCAGTGGTTAGGTTGATATTTAACATAGAAGTTATGGTGTAAGACCTTACTTCGTCAACGGTTTCTGAGGCGTTCTTTCACATTAGGTACAAAAATATTGTGCTCCTTCAAATCAAACCAACCTACAGCATGGACAGGAAAGATAGCTCCATGCTGTGGATTAATATAGTTTCACGATAGTTGCTAGGATTACATGACATTTTCCCTAATTTAAAAATATTGGAAACAGTTAGACTAAGTCCTGTTGAAATGAATAGGTCACCAGTCTCAGAAATAACACTACACCATAATGGGAATTTCACAACCCCTTAATGCGGCTGCTTTGCAACGGCTTTGAACCGTTGCAAATTAGCAACGGCTTCAGACCGTTGCAAAGCTCTTCAGAGGATTGGTCCCCATCTTTTCATATTTTGCAACGACTTTAGGCCGCTCTAAATAGGAAATGTACTTCCTACCCCCCGGGTCAAACAGTACGCTCCCTTTTCTCCAAAATACACTGTATCCAAATCAGTACGCTCACTTTCCCAAACAAAATAAAAAAAGAAACGAGAGCAAAACCCTAAAATCACTGTCGATCCCAAATCATTTGTCGTCGATTTACTGTCTGATTCCAAAGTGAAGATTGCGATTTCAAAAGAAGACCATAATCTCGATTGACTCAAGGTATGAAACTTTTCTTCATTTCAATCATTTGTCGTCGATCTGTTTTATTTTCTAACAATCTCGCTTGACTCAAGACTTCAATTTGTTTTCTACCGATCTAAAGGGGAATCTGAAGATCCGTTGATTTTTCTCCAAAACATTGCGTTTAAGGTTTGACTTTAATCTGGATCCAACTGTAAGACCAAAGAATCCTGCTGAGTTGTATTTGACTTGAACTTTGTTGCTGGTTGGTAGGAGAAATTTAATGCACTTTTGCTTTGATTCATCTGTGTGGTTGTGTTTATGGCGAGTATTTATTGCTTTTGTTTGTTGTTTGGTGGCCTTTTTTGAGTTATGTTTTGTATGCACACGTTTCAAATACGAGGTATGCTGAATGCGAAGCTTGTGGCTGTTTTTTATGTGATGGTCTAGTAGTTGTCAGTTGTCCGAGTTTATGTATTTTAGTCTGGTAACTTATGCATGCACATAGAGTCAAGTGAGGCATTTCAGATTTCTTATCAAAACTATCAGTTTTCTTGATACCTTTCCTACTTGAAACCAGTCATATTTTTTGGCAAGTTGGTTATTTGGTTTGTATAACTCGTTCCTTTTCATATTTCTCATAAAAGTTGGGTGTTTACACGATATTTGTGATTACAAATCATTATTTTCTTTTATCTATTTTTTTTGTCCTTGTATATACACCCGTAGCTTTTCAAGAGATAAATAAAAAAATACGAAAATTCTTTATTTTTTCTTAGAGATTAAAATATCGTTTAGTTGCTACGAAGGAAAATTTAGGTTGATTTCTTTTGTAAGTTTCAGAATAAACTCTTGTAACCACTTGCAGTAATCTATATTAAGCTTTAATATTTTCTTTGTCTTTCATCTAGATTCAAATTTACACATTATTTCATCTATTACTGTATCCATATTTTACATTTAAATACATGAATTTGGAGCTTGTAGTTAAGTCTCACATTTTCAAATAAGTCTATCTTATAATTAACATAAAAATATCGTAGTTCTTAACATGTAAAACGAAACGGGAATTTAATGACATAATGTATCACCGTAATAAAAGATATACAATTTATCTTTTCACCTCAAAAGCATCCCAAATCTTTGGATCTACTCCTAATAACAATACACTTTCTTTTGTAATTACCCATTTGGAATTACAATTGATATATATACATATACATATATATGTATATGTATATGTATATATATATATATATATGTGTGTGTGTGTGTATGTATATATGTATGTATTAAATTAAATTTGGACTAAATGAAAAGATATTTTGATTTTAAACTAATTAATAATATCAGACCCAAGAGTTTACCTTTTTGGTTGAGACTCTTTTATTTAAACAGACTAAAACTTCTAATTCTTTATATCTAATTCTCCTCCAGTTTAATACGAATCTAAGAATCCTAGGCCGAAAATATATTTTTAGAAGTTTCAGAGGAGAAGAAAGAATGACAGAACTTCCGTGCTCCTTAGAAAATAATGAGCTAAAAGTGAAGCTCTACAGGGTTATTTATAAAGTTTCAATTCGTCATCGCTTCGCTTGCGCACACACAGCACTGCGGGGCATGTCTATTTCATTTACCAAATACATGGATAGTGTTTTTTTAGTTTTGTTACGGTGCTACTTAGCAGCATTATGCGTTTAAGGTTTGACTTGAGTTTGAAACAAAGATAAATTGTTTTGTTTAATAGTTTGAACGTGGCAGGATAATTGTTTTGCTTAATCCAGTGGTAAGAACGGTTGGATTGTTATGGCAAATATAACTATAGCTTTATCAGTAGCTAGGAAGAATATAGTGTTCACATTAAGCCTGGAAACTCAAGTCTACTTCTGAATCTAGAACCTTAACAGCACATCACACGTTATAGTACACCTCCTCCAGGTCCATGTTTCTGTTCAAGTCAACTGTTCTAGTAAATGATTGGCACAGATGATACATGCAGTTTTGAAATAGGATGAAGGATTTTTTTTTATGAAATAAATCTGTTTTAAAGATGAAGGATGTATGTTTTTATGGATGCATCTGCAAATTTTTTTAAATTGGCTTTCAGTTCAATAAAACCAAAAAAGTGCATTACATTTGTTTGCACTTGTTACATATATATACAAATGTATGTATAGTGTTTATTCCTCACTTTGGAAATTTTGCTAATGTTTATTCCTTACCTCTAAGTTCAAAGGTATTTTTTGTTTTAGCTTTTGCTTATATAATTATGTTTAAAGAGTTCAGTAATTCTGATGTTAGATGGCTTATTGCAATTGGTGTTACCATACTTTAAGAATATTAAATGCTTAATCATAGAAGAATAGATTTCTTCAATTTTTTCCTTTTAATTATAATTTCAGTAAAAAAAAATTGGTTCAGCTGGTAAAAATGGAAATAAGAAAGAAGCCTTTTTCTAAATGAATTAAACCCATTCTTTCTAACAAATGAATACAAAGAGGCAAGTAAGCCTAGACAAATGGGTGTAGAAATTCGTTAGTATTATATACTTTTTACATGGGGTAGATTAGGAATAAGTGGATTTATATCTACATTGAGGTAATGGGAATTTCGTACGTAACTGGGTAACCAATTATTTCAGTATTGGTAGTAAAATTGCTAGGCACGGTTTGATTAAAGAGGTATAGAAACTCTAATATTCTGGATAGTTTACATAACTTGAGTATAACCTTGAATGGTCTAAAATAGGTTAGATGTCCATTGTTGTAATGCCTGTTATAGTTGCTAAATTATAAGTGCATGTGATCTTTGGTAAAATAGTATTTTGAAAAGGGTAGATTTTAGGCACCTGCACATGAAAATAACGTATAAAGTATAGGGATAGAGATAAATACTAACCCCTGGTAAAGTCTAAGTAGAAAGGCTTGAGACTTATAAAGATAATGTTTGTTGGCATAATTAATTTGTGATGCCAAGAATATGATTGTCACCAGGAAACCAGAAATACTAAGGTATATACATCCATACATTTTGATAAAGATCTAGTAAAAGGAAAAGTTGAAGAATTATGGTAAATAATAGATATTTATTTTCTTTGGTATTGTGAAGAAATGGTCGGGAAAAACAGAGTATGAGTTCAGGAGAACTAAAAATAAGGGCAAGTTAATTCAGTTCTTGCCCCTGCTGTGTTGGGATTAATTGCATATAATTAATCAAATGGTCTTTTACTATTTAACTTAAACTCTGGTAATAAAAAGAAAAAGAGGACTTGTGTATCTCCATATACACAAGTTAAAGCTTGTTTACATAAACTGATATTTTTATATTAGTGAAGAGGGATCCTGGAATTGAGTGATTGAAAGAAGGTGACCCTGGTTAGTGTAAAAAAAAAAAAAACCATGACTGTTTATGGGTAAATTAGAGGGTCACACTGGTTGGAAGATGGACATAGTAATTCCTATTCTTATGCATAGAATAAGAGTATATAGCAAATTACAATGATTCTTCAAGAAATTTAAACCTCTCGAGTCAAAAATGGTAAGTGTAAAAAGGTGGCATTTCATTTTCTTTTTACCTCTCAATGTTAATCAGTAGAAATTGTAGTCATGGCTACTAATAGAACTTTGCTGTAATCATACCTCGGATCAATTATATATTTTTTCCAATCTAAAAGATGATTACAAGCTTAGGCCTTGTAAGAACTGTAGAGTTTTTTTGTGATCATCTTGGTAGTATAGTAATGCTTAACGACCACATTTATTTCATTTTCATTACTAATATTGGTCGAAATTCAATTCTAGTGGTTTTGCACACAGATTCCTACTACTGAAGTTGTTATAAGAAAAGTCCATGTAAAATAGATAAAATTCATAATTTTTCTTTCATTAGAAAACGCAAACTAATTTGCGGGTTTTGATAGAAAATACATTTTAAGGTTCGCTAAGTTTTTAAAAATTCAAAGAGTCTAAGGTGGTATTTGATTTATTATATTTAGTTTTTGAATATTTAGAGTAATATTCTAAGTATAATTTTAGTTAATAACTATATTTTTTCACCATTATCAATAAATTTTAACTTTTTTTCCTATAAAAAAATCTTTTAGAAAAGTGCATGATATCTTGTAATTTTCATTGTTTCAAAGATATAAATCTATTACGGTTGGTTACCAATTTTTTTTCTTTGAAATTTGATAATTGAAACCAAGTGTCTTGCCTCGGTTAAAACTGAGAGCATAATTTTTAATTGAGTTTACTGCTCAGATTTTAACTGAGCTTACCGCTCAGTTTTCACTTTGCAAAGTACTCGTTTTACTGAGTAAAGCACTCAGTTTATTGAGCTCCGCCTCTTTGTTAATACTTGAGGTTCATCGCTCAGTAAAAAAAGGAGCTCGCTCAGTTTAAAAGAAAAACTGAGCTCGCACTGTAGCATATGACATTGGTGTACCGCACGACTAGATATACAATGTATTGTTTGTTTAGTACAAATTAGATACTTTATGTTAACTTTGGACAAATTTGTCGATTTACACAGATAAGGAATATTACACTTGTAACATATTGTTTGTTTATTATGATTTATCTCCTTATATCATATCGTTTGTTTATTATAAAAAAATAAATTTGTTAACACAAAATTAAATTTTTGTTATTTTGTATACAACTCTATCTCTATCTGACTTTGGACCAAAAAAATGCACATTAGTTTTGAGGGAGTTGTACCCAGGACCAATGAACTAAACTAGACACATCCCATCATTCATACAACTCTAAACCTTGATAATGAAAATCATCTTAGGTAATCATTAATGTTTTCTCAAGAAATGATCACAACAGATTGCATAAGAACTATTCTCAGCCCTTCACTAGAATGCATTTCAAAGTCATCCGAGTAGTCCACAAGCGAACACCCCACACACCAAATGACCCAATTATCCCAACTATTATTTTCAAAATTTTGGCATAGCTAATAATTCACAGCCCAGATTAGTGCTGCACTAACTGAGGATCCTTTAAGAAGTGTCATAAGGAATCTAAATCATATATGTACAATTAGGGATTGAATGTTGAAAATGTATGTATATGTGTTTAAATTCATATACGTACAATTAGGGATTGAAGAGCACCAAACGTAATATATTATATTTATATTTATATTTATAAAGCCTTAGAGAGTTTTTTCGGCCCCATCTGATAAGTATTTTATATGATCGTTATGTGAATGTTCGTTTTATTAAAAGAACGGACATTTATATTCATCATATACAATATTTGTTGGATTTGTCCTTTGTATTGGACAAGTTACGAACACAATAACGAAATTAAATCTCGTAAATCATTTCATTTTAAACGGTTCTCAAAATTTCGAAAGCACTTCCTTTATGTTCCCTGTGTACACGCAATTGTGTACTGTCCAGGGAACTAAAGTGAAGTGCTGCCGAAATTTTGTTGAATCATTTAAATTGAAAATATTTAAGCGATTTAATTATGTTATTGTATTTATAATGGGAGGTAGGATGACCCACCAACAAAGTGTAAATGATCCATATACCAGCAGAATCTTTGGAATCCACTGTTCCTCTTGTAGTGTTGGTATAAAAGTTTGAATATATCCAAAGCTCTAAAATATAGCGGAAAGCCATGGCATATTACTGAAAAGACATAAACATAGTAATCACAAATTAGATTTTTAATTTATTAAATATTAGCTTCAAAGATTTGATCAAAGTAGGGAAGGCTAGCATAAAGTAGCAAACCAGTTCTATTTAATTGCTTGGTCGAAGAAAAATAATTCATGGCCTATTATATTTGATACACAGGTCGGTATGTCTTCTAGTTTTGACAAACAGTGGATGAAAGAATCCAATCGTAGAACTCCACGATATTTGGAAGGAGTGAAGGAGTTTATTAATTTCGTTGAAGTAAATGGTGGTAATAAGGAAATCTATGCTTGTCCTTGCGCTAAATGTCAGAATATGACGAAAAAGATTAAATTAGAGGATATTCATTTTAATTTTCTTAGATGGGGAATTGATCAAACGTATACCATTTGGCATTTTCATGGAGAAGAATTGACAGGAAAGGAAAAACAACCCATCAGTCAAGCCATGCATGTCGATGATGGCGAATATCCCAGAATGGAAGATCTAATCAAGGATGCCGATAAATTTCATAATTTTCAATCGACAAGTCAATTCCACGATAATGTTGACGAACCGCCTATCATTGATGTTGACTGGTAGACCGATCAAAGTAAGAAGTATAAATCACTTTTTGATAGTGCAAAAGAGCCATTGTACCCTTCTTGTCCAAAAGGGATAACAAAATTATACGCCATTATGAAGCTGAATGGTTTGAAAATGCTATACGGTTTTCCCGACAATGGTGTGACCGCACTCCTCGAATTTATAAACGAGTTAATTCCTGAAGGTAACAAACTACCAGCAAAATATTCGGGCATGAATAAGATAATTAAACTGGTTGGGATGGATTATAAATCTTATGATGCTTGCATTAATGACTGCATGCTATATTGGAAAGATGATGCAAATAGAGTTTCTTGTAGAATTTGCAACGAACCAAGATATAAGACAACATTTAGCGAAGAAAAAAGGGCCACCACGGTAGCACAAAAGATTTTGAGACATTTCCCTTTAATTCCCTGATTGAGGAGACTTCATACAATACCATGGATGGTAGAAGCTATGACTTGGCATAGTCGTGCAAAATCAGATCCATCTGTAATTCGTCACCCATGCGACACTTCGTAGTGGCGAACTATAGATTCTTTTGATAAAACATTTTCCGTTGAACCACGAAATGTTACGCTGGGAATCTCAACGGATGGTTTCAGTCCACATGCATCTCTAGGTACCCGCTACAGTTGTTGGCCAGTAATTGTAGTACCATATAATCTTCCTCCATCAATATGCATGAAAAGACAGTTTTCAATGTTGACACTGTTGATCGCTGGACCAAAACAACCACGGAAGGATATTTATGTTTATCTGCAACCGTTGATAGATGAGTTAAAGCAGCTATGGGAAGGAGTAATGGCTTTTGACTCGTTTAACAAAAATGAGTTCACAATGAGAGCTAGGGTGTTATGGGTAATTCACGATCATCCTGCATTTGGGACATTATCGGGGTGTACAACTCATGGCTATTTTGCGTGTCCTACATATGGAGAAGAAACAAGTTCTTATTATCTTTCTGCTAGTAAGAAGATGTGTTACATGGATCATCGAAGGTTTCTTCCTTCCAAACACAAGTTTCGTGATGAAAAATCAAATTTTAATAATAAACTAGAGCATCGTCGTCCTCCAAGGGCACCGAATGGTTATCAAGTTGAAGAGAAGGTAGCGAATATCAAGATGAAAGTTGGTAAAGATAAACCTGAAATTGGTCGAAAACGAAAAAAGAAAGTCGAAGAAGAAGAAGAAGATGAAAATGTTCCTGCGTGGTACAGGAGGTCCATCGTCTTTGATTTGCCGTATTGGAAAGCAAATTTGGTTCGACATAATATTGACGTTATGCATACAGAAAAGAATGTCACTGAACATCTCATTAGCACAATTTTAGGTCATAAAGACAAATCAAAAGATGGCATCAATGCATGAAAGGATTTGAAAAACATGGGTATAAAACAGAAATTGTGGGTGATGGAAGATCCTGAAACAAATAAAACAACTATGCCAAAAGCTACTTTCACCTTAAACATGGAACAAAAGTTACGATTATGCAACATTTTGAGAAACTTGGAAGTACTGAGCAAATTCTCTTCGAACTTCCATAATAATGTGAGCATCAATCCTGTTGAACTGATAAATATGAAATCGCATGATTATCATGTCATAATGCAACTATTACTTCCTGTACTGCTTCAGCATTGTTATCCCCAACATAAGGATCTACGTAATGTTATACATCGCATTAGTCTATTCTTTTACATTTTATGCTCAAAGTTGATAAATAGGGAACATCTATTAAAAGCAAAGGCTAGTTTGGTAGAAGCCATTTTTGTGCTTGAGGAACATTTCCACCTGCATTTTTCGATATCAGCATCCATCTTATGGTCCATTTAGCCGATGAAGCATTGACTTGCGGTCTTGTTAGATACAGGTGGATGTATCCTTTTGAACGGTAAATTACTAATTTCACTTTTATTCATCATCGTTCGATTTAAACAACTATTGATTATTTATAATTTATATTTTTCATAGGTTGATGAAAATATATAAAGGATATGTTCGCAACAAAAGATATATTGAAGGGTGTATTACTGTAGGATATATTGTTCAAGAATCTAGTCTTTATTGCATGGAGTATATGACGAAAGGAGGCGACGACACTCATAAACATACCCGTGAGTTGTTTTTAGACGATGATGACGAGTTTGCTAGTGAGATGCCTGTAGATAATGGTAAAGATATAATTTTAACCCAAGTGCAGTATGAACAAGTTCGTAGATGGGTCCTTAATAAGCACGATGGGTTGGAAGAATGGGAGAAGTAAGTTTAAGAATTTGTCTTGAATTTCCATTAGCATAAATCAATTTACTTATACGTTTTAAAATTTATGTGTTGTAGGAGGTATGACTATGTGAAAAATACTAAATCACAATCTCGTGGTGGGGTTATTCCTGCAGAAACTTGTCAAAGTTTTACTCTATGGTTACGTGACGAGGTAAATATAACATCGTATTAAATATTTCACGTGCATTTAACTGATCTTACTCCTTCATGACCATACTTCCCACGTATTAATTTTTTTTAGTTGGCGAGGATCGACGATGTTGATCCAACTCTTTGGCGGCTGGTGAATTGGCCGATGTTCAAGGCATGCAGTTATGTGAAGTACCAAGTAAACGGATTCAGATTTTCCCTGAAAAGTTACGAAGAGCGGTTGCTAACACAAGACAGTGGTGTATATATGAGAGAAATTACCAAATTTAGAGCGAGCAAGAAGGACAAAAATTACAAGGAAGCAGAAACCAAGTATTACAGAGTTATTCAACAAATAATTGAGTTGGATTACATTGACTTTAAACAAACAGTTTTCTATTGTGATTGGGTAAAGGTTGAAGACAAGGTCAATGGTTGCAAGATTGATCCCATTTCAAACTTGATCACGGTTAACTTAGGAAAATTGAAGAGTAAAGACAGAGTAAACGATGAGCCGTTTATTCTTGCATCGAAAGCGACTCAAGTGTTCTACTCGAAAGATTTAAAACATGACAGATGGTTTGTGGTTTTACACACACCAAAACGGTTGACTAGTAATGTGGATGACATTGAGTTTCCTACTATTACCAATTAGCTTTTGAAGATAATGAGAAGTTAGAAGACCTTACAAAATGTGTTTGTTGATATTAAATGAATTTGTTACGGGAATTGAGTGGAAGCATTTCTTTGATGTATGAAATGACTAGAAATTGTGTGTAAAAAAATATTGAATTCTACTTGTTATTTTTCACTTCAATTGTTAATTTTCATTTGCTATTTTTCACTTATGTGTAATAGGGGCACTAGTAATTGATAAGTTTCTTGAATTAACCTTAGTGGAAGCATTGACCTTCATAATTGAATAATAAAATGTATGTTTCAATATGGCATTTTATTCGTATCGATAAACTGAAACAATGGTACATTATTTTATGTGTTCGGATATTTGATTTGAAAATTTTATTCATGAATAACTGGGTTTGTCCGCGATAATCGGCCAACGTAAATGAACTGAAAATCAAATATGTTGAATCCTTGGCCATATTGAACCAACATATCTGAGTGGTTTGAGATTAAGCTAGTTCAAATAACGTTGAAAACAACGGACGTTGTTTCACTATATACACAACCTTAATTTTTTTAGTTCAAATCTGTTCCTCCTTCAGACTATTTCAAATCATTGAAAACTTCAATCACGTAAAAGGCGGATCCAAGTTCTTTTTCCTTTTCGAAACAGAAGATCACATTTCTTCAATATCTTTTTTCGATATTTTCCAGTACCATCATCGTATATTGATAATTGATGTAGAAAATTGATGGTTTACCACTTTAATTTTACCATGCTGTTGCAGTGTTATTGGATGGAAGTATATATGAACGTACTACACCGGTCGACTAGAATTGGATATTAAACTTTACAGATAAAAAGCGCATAAATTCAGGCTATTGCTCGGGGTGAGCGTTATGGTTAAATGAAAATATTAAGAAGAAATGATTTTGTAACAGAATGATTAACTGACATCTCTGTAAGCTTGGGCTATCTTCCAATTAGCTCGTACCTCGCTATGATGCTACAGCCACTGTTTCATTGCATGTTTTATTTATATATTTATTTTTGTACCTTTTCCTTTTGGCTGCCTTGTTTTCTTTATGACGATCTATATTTTTTTTGGTATTTTGAAGCATGATCCATTTGTTAATTGTGGATGCCTGAGTTCATACTTTATGCTTAAAGATTTTAGCTTCCCAAAAAAAAAAAAAAAAAATTGGATTTAATTTTGCAATTGATTCTGATTTCGTCTATTTAGGACATAGTTTTACAACTGAGAGCGTTTCATGTTTTCGGGGAAGAAGTCGTAGGGCTATTATTTTGATATTTTATAATGGGCTTTGTTTTTAAAAAGAACTTGTGGTATCCATTTATTTTGCAGTCGGCACACTAAATAGCAGCAACTTAAAAAATAGCAAATATCTCATGCTGTTAGCATTTTAAAAAGACTTGTGGTATCCATTTTGTCGCTAGTATTTAATCTCAACATCTCATGCTGCTAATGATATATCCATGTCAGGTAAACATTTTGAATTCCTAGCATATTTTGACTTCCAATTTTTCTTATTGTAATAACGATACCATCATACATGAAATTAACAAGTAATTATATGTAATATGAAGTATAACACACTCAATAATATTCATATACCGAGAAATGTAATGTGCATATTAGGTATATTCTTGTGTTGTAATTGGTTTACATTATATAGCGTCTGCATGAGTATGTCTGTCTATGTATATTTGACTAGAGGATTTGAATCATTGTCTCCGCTTGGTATCATTAATTTTCTTACACAAATATATAATACGAACTTGATATTTATTAGTTAAGTGTCACTTTAATCATTAAGATCTGTCAAAGGGAACAAATTCTTGAATGTGCTTATATTTTGTTTTACCAGAATTTAAACAATCAGATTATACCAAGTTTGAAACTAGTCATTAATTTGAAGGCTACAGATATTTCTTTTGAACTTATTAAATGAAGCCTTATTTTGTATCTATCTTCGTAAATTGGATTAGAGAACATTGAAATTCAGGGTGAAACTAAAAAAATTTAAAACGGCATAAGAACCATTGTAATCGGCACACTATCCATCGCCGCTATTAGTTGGTGAAACTCCATCTCTACATTAAACTAAGAACACCTTTGCACCATGAAGTTGCTCAAACAAGTCACTGATAGTCTGATAGGCAGGAGTGGATATTTTCTTTTTTTGTCATCTTGTTCAGTTCACTATGATCAACATAGCCTTAACAAGCCATATGCCTTAACGACTACCGCTAGTTTCCAATACTGTAGAAGCAAACCTTCTCCTTAACATATCATATGGTTGAACCTTTATAATTTTTTTCCACATTAATCTAAGTTAATTGCAAATATATTTAAGCAATCCGAGAATACTTTGGAAGAACTCCCACTCGTACAAGCAGGGTTCACACTACAGCATTTACGCCACAATATCTTGGAAAAGAAAAGAAATAAAACTGTAATTCATTATGTACTATCTGAACCAAGTTTGATAGTCGTTCCTCACTAGGAAAATTAACCTACATATATTTTGACTCTAATTTCTTCAGTGGATATCAAAATCAAAAGATTTGCCCGTTAGTTCCTACTAAAGATCATAGCACAAAATGTTTGATATGCTTTTGTCCCTTCCTATTTCCCTACTTAGTACTCTAAGTTGATTTGTGGGTGTTCGATCACTTTATGTTCCTATATGTTGGAAGTTTATAAACAATTTATAGTGTATTTCAAATTTCAATGTATGTCAAATATGAACTTGCACAAATGAACTTCAAGTAACATGTTATTTATTTGTATGATATTATGATGTTAGAAATTTAACACCTTTGTGCCATGTTTCACGATGTTTACTTGTCCAAATAAATGAATATACTTTTCACCTGTCAATGCAAATTATGCAATTGCATAGAAATATCCTTTAAGAATGCTTATTTACAGTTTAAAACTTTTGGTTATTATGCAGAAATTTTGGGTGAAAGCATTGTGCTTAGAAAGATAACTGAAATTTCTTGTGCGGTAAGTTTTGAACTAATTCTGAATGTTATTTGTGTATGTTTCTGTTCTGTCATAACACAATAGCTGTTTTGGTTTACTTTTCTAATTCTTCATTGATATTTCAGTTATGTGAAATTCTGATATTTAATTTTTATTTGCACACTTGTTATTAAATTTCATTAATTTTTAACTTTCTTTTTCATTCACATTTTGGTTTCTTTTCTGCAATTCAGTTTCTTTGAACCTGTCT
>JASFAX010007470.1:0-24318 GCA_030737875.1 Allium sativum
TTCCAAATACGAGACTTTGCGGTTTTGATTGTATATCCTATATATGGCGACATAGTGGGATGGGGCGCTTATGCCGCCTATGATTGATACTTATGATTTGAAGTTGTTTTATACACTATGCACTTATTATAGTATCAAATGATTTGTTTTAAACGTATCAAGCATTCTTTGGCTGTTATAAGGGAAAACCCTATCCTCGACTGCGTTGCATTGTGTGATGGGACCTGGGTCTTATAACAGCTTCATTTTCTTTATTTAGCATTGCGCTGTTTGTTTTATGCACTGGTATTCTTGGGAGGAAACCCGTTCCGTGTTATACGGCGTGGTCCCTTGATTTACCTAACTTTAAAATAAAGATTAATAACTGTTTTAGTTCTCACACCAGTCACATGACTGACCTGGAGTTTATTGTTTTAACCTAAACTCTGGGTGCCCCTATTTTCGACACGGGCAGCTAGTAGTTTGGTTTTGCAGATTTATATTCACAGGATCCTGGTTTACAGCTGGAACGATATCCGGAAAGCTTTGTATCCGTATATCTTCTTCTAGTTGTTTATTGTATTATTTTCCGCTGCGTTGTATTTAAATGTAATTTAAATCTCTGATAATTCTGTGTAATATTCTTTTAAACTCTGTATATTCTTGTAATCTGATGCATTGTTGTAATATACAATGAAATGTTCTTTGTATGCGTTCTGTTGTGGCTTGTTCTCGAACTATCCGACGCTTTCCTTTACGGGGGAGTTGCGGGTCTTTACACGTGGTATCAGAGCTTTGGTTTACAAAGCTCAGAGAACAAGACACATTAGAAACATATGAAAGAATTCATCAGATATTGGATTAGTAATATCCAATGAGGATGACTCGTTAGAGATGGGATCAGTAGAAAGAGTGTTGTTTTTGAAAATAAAAGTGAAAACCCACTTTGTTTTGGAAATTCAAATCTTAAGTATTCGTATTTGAATAGTCTATTTAAATTGAATTTGGGCAATCGAGTATATAAAGATTTTGCATACACGCTTAGCGGCTTGTATTCGAAGTTTTAATATATTGGGTAGATATAGAATCACATTCTAGTTGCCCGGGGATGATTCTGATGATGAGGCATCGTCATCTGTGTTGTGTTCGACTGGCGAGAGTGGGTTATCTATATATTTCCATATAGGCTGGTGTGAGAACCAAAAATTAGATAGGGCTTATTGTTGTGATTTAGCATCAAAAATCTGATTTTTGTCTATGTATCAAAATTATGAATTTGAAACTTTAAATTCACTAATTGATTGATGTTTGTGTTGTTTGGTTAATTGTTTGCTAATTTTGAACCATTATGCATAATTTAAATCGAATATTGAACTGTATCGAAAATTGGTCGCATTTGCTTGCATATATGTACTTACATTGAACAGGTCATAGCAAGGAGGCTAGAGCCGAGAATAAAATTTGTTTGCCCGACAAATAGGTACATGTTTACTACATAATTTCCTGCGTTGTTTGGGTGATGATGATTTTGTGAGCCTATTGGCTAGCCGCTTGGCTTTTTCTTTTTCTTTTTGAGATCTGAAGGACCGGGGAAGCTATTTGAAATTCCCCGATGCTCCCGGTGCAGGGGAGGTTATGGCGAAATTTTTCAAAAATTTAGGGTGTTAGCCAAAATTTTGAAGTTTTGAAAATTCTCAGAAACTAAAGAGTTGGAGAATGGAAGCCAGATCGAGCGTAGAGTTGATTAATCAAACCACTTTCGACTTTGTTCCTTTTCGGGGACGAAAAGTTTTAAGTGGGGGAGATTGTAACAACCCGTAAAATCTGGGCCAGTTTAAAATTTTTATTTTGGCAATTTTAGCGAATTTTGATTATTTAAAATGAATTATTTTAAATAATATTGACGAGAAATTTATTTTGAATATAATTCGAACGTATATATTATATACGTCGTCGTTAGAATATAAATAATTATATATAATTATAAAAGGAATTGAAAATGGCGCGGTAGTTCGAAAATTCGATTTCAAACTTCAATTGAATGTACCGGGTGCAAAACAATCCGGATTTTTGTGAAACCAAAAACATTAGGATCTAATTGATGATATCTTTCCAACGAAGTTGAGAAACTGAGATTTCACTTTATAAATGATGAGATATGTCCAGTTGAAAATTCTGAATAGTCGCTATGGAATTCAGGCCCTTAAAAATGGACATTTTGCAAATGACCTCGGATTTCGACGAAACCACTTTTGTTGGGTCCGTGATGTCGAGTTATTGCTAGGTGTTTCAAATTTCATAATTTTTCGAATCAATATGTGAGCGTGGCAAAGGAAAACGTGTTTTTGACCATTTCAGTTGATTTTAATCGACTGGAAATTGGCCATTTTTCTAACGGTCTCAGAATTCGACGAAACTAGTTTTGTTAGGACCGTATCGTCAATACGAAGCTAGAAAATATTTTTCGGGAATTTTTAGGGTTAGTATGTGACCCCGGTAACTTGAAATGTACGTTTAAAATTCAATATAATGATTTAAATGTAAATTTAACGGAAACTGATTGTAACAATCAAATCAGCTTGCGATATATATCCCATTGTGTTCGGAATGGGGGGTAAAACGCTATGGACGACAGGCGGTGGGCCTCGTTTCGAGGTCGAATGTGAAAGTCAACTCTTTAGGATAAAATTTATTAATTAAATAAAAAAAAAAAAAAAAAGAATATTATCTCCCCCTTTACTACCCAGGCCGCCCCCCCCGATTTCCTTTTACAGAAAACTAAAAAAAAAAAAAAAAAAAAAAGGGAAACGAAATCGAAATCGCCCCTTTCCCTCGTCGGAGCCGCCACCCCCGCGTCGGCCTCCTCCTCCAATCGCCCGCCACTCAGTTGAAGCCCCTGTCCCCTCTTCGGCCTCCTCCCCCTCGCGACTCTTTCCTCCTCCCTCCTCCACGCTGAGGACAGCGAGCGCCCCCCCCCGAACCCTAGCGCCGCCGATGAAGTCGAGCCCCCCCCTCCGATCTGCAAGCCTCGATGAAGCCCCCCCCGACCACTCGACGAGCCCCTGTAAGTTTTGGTTTTTTTTTTATTTACTTATTTTCATTTAAACTGTAAAATTTTGTAGATTTTAAAAAACTGAATTTTTAGGAAGTTAAAAACTGAAATTTTATTTAAAGTAAAACTGAAATTTTATTTAAAGTAAAACTGAAATTTTTATAAAGTATAAAGCTGAAAATAAAAGGTTAAAACTGATTTTAAAATAAAAGAATAAAACTGATTTTAGGAATTTTAAAAACTTTGATTTGAAAAAGTTATTTTAAACTTTAAAGGTGAAAAGATTTAAACTTTAAAAGTGAAAGGTTTAGATTTTAAAAAGGAAAGGATTTGAACTTTTTGAAATAAAAATTCGATTTTTATATATTGAACTTTGAACTAAAAATTCGATTTTTATATATTAAATAGCGAACTAAAAATTCGATTTTTATATATTGAATAGCGAAGTAAAAATGTGATTTTTACGTATGTAGTGAAAGCAGCAACGAAGGTGACAAAAAGGCGAAACGACGAAGACTTCTGCAAAGGAAGAGCCGTGGAGCTGGATAGCTATAAGTGAGAATTTCTCACCTTTCTATTTTATTTCTAGTTATATATATATACTAGGATGCAGACGGTGCTTAGTAGCACCCGACACAATCGTCCACAGACCATGGACTTGTTTGTTTGATTGTTTGGTGATTGATTGTGATATTGGTTTGAATGTGGTTTGTGGTGTGAAAAATCGAATCGATAAATTGGTTAGGATTAGACGTGCGCCGTTATAAGGCGAAGGAGTAAGGCTAGGTTAGACCCTTACTCCAAATTTTGTGGTTTGCAAAATGAAATTGATTTGATTGATGAGTGAATGGCGTGGGCCTTCACTAGACCGGGGATAAGGCTAGGCCTCGTCCCGTTTCTAGTATCGTGCCGTTATGCTGCCGAAATTTTCTAAAATATGTTAGAAAAATAAAAATATCATTTTTTTTAAAGAATGAACCGAAGAGAAATTCATATGTTGAAATAAAATGTTTTGTCGTTAAAAATATAAATTTTAACGTGAATGTGAATAAATAAAATATTCATTTGCAAACCAGATGGTTTGTTTATGTACACTTATTTGAAGGACATTGATTGGGTCGATAAATTTTACACATCGCCCAACTGCACAAATAAAATCTGTGTTTGATTGTTTGAAACCCTACACGGGTGTTGGGATGATATTTGACGTACACTAATCCCGATTGTTTAGTTGTGTGTCGATCGATTGATTGACAGACTGTTATAAGCGTTGAATATTTATATTTGATGCTTATACAGTGTAGAATGCACTTTGGATGATGGTTGATTATTCATCGTTGTTGATATATGCATGTGTTGTAGAAAATCCATATAATTAACATTATATGGTAATTGATTGGGCCTCATTCCAGTTTTGAAAAAGAAATATTTGAAAAAGAAATATTTGAAATAGAATATTTGAAAATAAAGGAATATATGAAGCCGTGTTGATTAGATTGACGCCATTTTGACGTGAACGATATTTATATCAATTGAAAACGAATTCGAAATGAATTGAATTGAAAACGATTTCGAAATGAATTGAATTGAAAACGATTTCGAAATGAATTGAATTGAAAACGATTTCGAAATGAATTGAATTGAAAACGATTTCGAAATGAATTGAATTGAAAACGATTTCGAAATGAATTGAATTGAAAACGATTTCGAAATGAATTGAATTGAAAACGATTTCGAAATGAATTGAATTGAAAACGAATTCGAAATGAATTGAATTGAAAACGAATTCGAAATGAATTGAATTGAAAACGATTTCGAAATAAATTGAATTGAAAACGAATTCGAAATGAATTGAATTGAAAACGATTTCGAAATGAATTGAATTGAATATGAATTCAAATTGAATTGAAATTTGAATTGAACAGAAATGAATTTTGAAACGAATTTATAAAGAAGAATTCAATTTTGCTTTGAATTGAAATGGAAGTCGAAATAAATTTTGAAATGAATTTAAAACTGTTTATATAATTCGTTTTAAATAAAAATCGGCGAAGTATATATTATATATATTATATATATAATATAATGGCCTGAATAGAACGCGCCGCGCCGCGGCAGTTCGTGAATTTCGACCATTTATTTCAAACGGACATTGCGGGAGATCCGACCGTCGGATTCTCCTAAAACCGGAACCGTTGGGTTCGTATCGAAAAGAGCTTTCTAACGAATATTAGAAATTTGAAATCTAACGGTTGGATTTGGAATTACGTCCAAATCAAATTCGAAAAAGGTCGCTGTAAGTGCAGTTCGATGGCCGTTAATGGAAATCGACTGTACGGGCCTTGATAAAATTATTAAAAATAGTAATAATTTGTGTAAAATCATAAGAAGTGATTTGTGAAAGTTTGGGATGAAAAACTCCATATTTGAAAAGATAAAAATAGATTTTTATCGAAATGAACTAGATTTGAACTAGAATTATAATTCTATTTATTTTTAAATAAATAAATTGAATTTGAAATGGTTTTGAAAATAACCAAAATTTCCAATGATTGCATTGGAGTGGAGTTGAATCGAAATTGTCTTCGGAATATTTCGATGTTGGAATTCGTGATATTACAGGTGTTGTTATGGAAATTTGAAAGATATATTTGTATCGTTATTTCCAATACGACATTTGTTAGTCGTAGAATTCGATATTGAATATAAGCCGATATATTTTCTATTCAGAGCCTTGTATTGAATATCGAATGTGATTTGGGTTTGTCGTGAATGGTGTCTTCACTAACACTGTTCTTAAACCCAGTTGAGAAAAGATTAAATCTTTTTATTTAGATTTAATGAAGTGTACCAGTTAAATGATATTTAATTGGAATTGAAATGGGTATTGATTTTTGGGTTTATCGTGAACAGTGTTTTAAATAACACTTGTTCTTTAACCCGATAATTAATGAATGTGATTTGGGTTTGTCGTGAATGGTGTCTTCACTAACACTGTTCTTGAACCCAGTTGAGAAAAGATTAAATCTTTTGATTTAGATTTAATGAAGTTCACCAATTAAATAATATTTAATTGGAATTGAAATGATATTGATTTTTGGGTTTATCGTGAACAGTGTTTTAAATAACACTTGTTCTTTAACCCGATAATTAATGGGATGTGACTTTGGGTTTATCGTGAACCGTGTTTTAAATGACACTGATTCTTTAACCCAGTCACAGATTAAAACTAAGTGGAGTTTTAATGAATCTTTAATTAGATTGAAAAGATCGAGAATGGAGTATCACCAGTTTTGCTCCAGGCGATAGTTAAATCTTTAATTAGATTTGAACGTGAAATTTAGAAACTAACTGTCGGTTAGCCAAGCAGAATGGTTTTCTGGATATTGATCTGATGTTGGTTTCGGCCTTCGGGGTTAATATTTGGGGAATTATTCTCTTGATTAATTTACGGTTAGTGACTGATGAATTGGAATGAGGCGTATGTTGTGTTTGTGTAACACTTTTATAAAATATACGCGAGTTATTCGGGAAGACCGGGTTTATCCCATTCTGAATAACTGATACGACGATAAGTCGAAGATGAAGACGATGGTCGAAGACCGGAGGTCTTCACGTCGTTTGGGTGATAACTGATGATCTTGATTGGGCTGTACACCCAAGAAGATGGAAACAGTTGGTGATCGTCCAGACGTACTTGGAGATCGATGGATATGCGGGGTACTAGGTGCCTCCGGTTTCGTTCAGCCCCAGAACGGACTTGTAAATGGACTGTGTGTCTGACATTGGATTTCATTCTGTGTGACTGATATCGGTTGCATAGAGTGGTTTGCCTGTGTGGCATGCTAAGATGCAAATGATCAAGGCTTCTGTTGAAAAGCAAAGTCTTGTGGTGATGATCAAAGCACGGCCTTTGTGGCGTAGCTTTGTGTAACGTTTACTTCGCGAGTTTCACACCCGGTATGAACCAAAAACGGGAGAAAGGACCTCAGGGAGGGCCTGCGTTTCTTCCTAGTTAGAAGTGGCGTCAGTGGTTTTACACGCCCTGACGAGTTTGACTTATGTGGTTGTTGCTGTTGCGAGGCGCCTCGGATTGATCGGTCGTTCTCGAACCGATGGAGTCATTTAGTGGCTCATTTACGCCCCAAAGGGCGGGGAAACGTAGTGTTCAGGCATTTTAATCCACATCGGTGGACCGGCCCTGTCGCTCCTAGGGTCACTCGAGCTCTGATCCTGAGGCTGGGGCTAGGCAGTCTCGAATCGGTTGAGGACTATCTTTTGCCTCGGTTCATAGATGGAAATCCAATTTCCAAATACGAGACTTTGCGGTTTTGATTGTATATCCTATATATGGCGACATAGTGGGATGGGGCGCTTATGCCGCCTATGATTGATACTTATGATTTGAAGTTGTTTTATACACTATGCACTTATTATAGTATCAAATGATTTGTTTTAAACGTATCAAGCATTCTTTGGCTGTTATAAGGGAAAACCCTATCCTCGACTGCGTTGCATTGTGTGATGGGACCTGGGTCTTATAACAGCTTCATTTTTCTTTATTTAGCATTGCGCTGTTTGTTTTATGCACTGGTATTCTTGGGAGGAAACCCGTTCCGTGTTATACGGCGTGGTCCCTTGATTTACCTAACTTTAAAATAAAGATTAATAACTGTTTTAGTTCTCACACCAGTCACATGACTGACCTGGAGTTTATTGTTTTAACCTAAACTCTGGGTGCCCCTATTTTCGACACGGGCAGCTAGTAGTTTGGTTTTGCAGATTTATATTCACAGGATCCTGGTTTACAGCTGGAACGATATCCGGAAAGCTTTGTATCCGTATATCTTCTTCTAGTTGTTTATTGTATTATTTTCCGCTGCGTTGTATTTAAATGTAATTTAAATCTCTGATAATTCTGTGTAATATTCTTTTAAACTCTGTATATTCTTGTAATCTGATGCATTGTTGTAATATACAATGAAATGTTCTTTGTATGCGTTCTGTTGTGGCTTGTTCTCGAACTATCCGACGCTTTCCTTTACGGGGGAGTTGCGGGTCTTTACAAAAAGAAACACAAGCTATCGCAAAATGGCAAAACATTTTTCGAGATCACCCACATTTGACACCCGGTTTTATTTCAACAAATATAAAACCTGCAAAATTATTATCAATTTCCGCGATTGATCTAGTTGTCGATACGAACCGTAGCAGGAAAAACAATCATAAAAAAAAAATTTAAAAATGGCCTCATAGGAGTATGTTGTTTTCCAAAGATGGTTTAAAATATAAAATCGCCGCAACTACCAGACAACCAATTGTATCCCAAAATAATAGTATTTTAATGGTAAGTGTAATATGTTTCACGAAAAATAGCGTAATGTGTTTTGTATTTTTCATTGTTAACCAAGTTACCAACAAAGCGCCATCTGGTTGCAACTTAAACATCACATATCATCTGTAAAACGGACCATTTAACCACTTATTGATGAACAAATGTATCCCAATATAACAAAGTCATAACCGTATTGGTCTATAGAAAAGAAGTTGTTAGGGAGACCAGGTGGATTGGAGAAGAAGAGCCAAATGTTTCACTCTTCTTTCAACCAAAATTGTAACGACCCGCAAATCCGTACCCTTTGAGTTGACTAATAATACCCCACGTCCAACCCAATGACACAGAAATACGAAGCATTATTAGAAAGAAGTTAGAGGATGAGAAATAGAAAGAAAGAATTTTTAGAATAGAAGAAAACGAAGATCACAAACTCACAGCGGAACGAATAAAATATATTAGATAACATAACTTTTGAAACACAAATCAGTATTGGTATATATATACATACCATCATCAGAGCACAACAGCAATCCTGGAACAGTTATAAACTCCTGTTTCCAGATACAACATAGTACACAGCGGAAGATATAATAGCCTATAGCTAACTGGTGAAGCCTCCTGCTTCGAGCTCCTCCAAGTGAGTCTGAAAAATCCCGACTACTTGACTGCCCGTACAAATTTGGGCACCCAAGAGTTTAGGGAAAACAAATAAATACACTCTGGGTCAGTCATGGGACTGGTGTGAGTAAACTCCAACCATTGGTTTAGCTTTAAAAATCTTTTCAAAAGAAATGATAATCGTAAGACCGATCCACACATAAACACGGATGGTTTTTACCTTACGATAACCCAAAACAGTTTTTGTAACCAATATCTTGTCTGATATTATAATAATGTCTAAATACAAGTAAATAACAATCTAGTGGAACGCTTGCATCTCACGCTCCACATATATAGTATACAATCAAAATCGCAGGCGCTTATTGGAGATTTGATTTCCAACATGACAAGGTATGGGACCACCTTCCGATAGTGTATCTGTAGAGACGAATACACTAGGTTCAACAAGAACATCTTGCAACCCGGCCCTCACATGACCGACCACTCATTTCGCTTGTGTAATAACCCGGAAATCTGGGCCAGTTTAAAATTTTTATTTTGGCAATTTTAGCGAATTTTGATTATTTAAAAGGAATCATTTTAAATAAAATCGACGAGAAATTTATTTTGAATATAATTCCAACGTATATATTATATACGTCGTGGTTAGAATATAAATATTTATATATAATTATAAATAGAATTGAAAATGGCGCGGTAGTTCGATAATTCGATTTCAAACTTCAATTGAATGTACCGGGTGCAAAACAATCCGGATTTTAGTGAAACCAAAAATGATAGAATCTAATTGATAGTATCTTTCCAACGAATCCGAAAAATCGAAATTTCATAGCGGGAATCAAAAGATATGCCCAGTTGAAAATTCTAAATAGTCGCTATGGAATTCAGGCCCTTAAAAATGGACATTTTGCAAACGACCTCGGTTTCGACGAAACCACTTTTGTTGGATCCGCAGTGTCAGATTATTGCTAGATTCCAAATTTCATAATTTTTCGAGTCAATATGTGAGCGTGGCAAAGGAAAATGCGTTTGACCTGTTTCAGTTGATTTTAATCGACTGGAAATTGGCCATTTTTCAAACAGTCTCAGAATTCGACGAAACTAGTTTTATTAGGACCGTATCGTCAATACGAAGCTAGAAAATATTTTTCTGGAATTTTTCGAGTTAGTATGTGACCCCGGTAATTTGAAATATACGTTTAAAATTCAATATAATGATTTAAATGAAAATTCAACGGAAACTGATCAGGACAATCAAATCAACCTACGATACATATCCCATTGTGTTTGGAATGGGGGTAAAACGCTATGGACAGCAGGCGGTGGACCTCGTTTAGAGGTAGTATGAAAAAGTCAACTATTGGAGGATTAATTAAATAATTAATTAAATTACATATACCCCCCCTTTTTTTTCCACCTTCCCCCGTCAGTTTCAATCGAAAGAAAAAAAAAACCCTCGATCCCCAAATCCCGTAACCCACAATCGCGCCCCCCTGGTGGCGTCGCCGCCGCTTCTTCTCCTTCCTCCTCCTCGCCTCCACAACTCCGACGCCCTTGCTCCGCCTCCTCCCCATCCTCTCCTTCCTCCCCCAGTAAAACCCGCAAGCCCCCCCTAGCGCCACCGTGAGCCGCGAAGCCCACCTCCCCCTTGGCCTGCGAACGCCCAGACCCCCCCTCCACCGACGAGCGCGACATGCCCCCCAAACGAACCACTGTAAGTTTTATTTTCAGTTTATTTTATTTTATTTATTTTAATTTACCTTTTAGTAATAGGTTTTATTTTATATATTGAACTTCGAGATAAAAATATGATTTTTATATATTGAACTTCGAGATAAAAATATGATTTTTATATATTGAACTTCGAAATAAAAATATGATTTTTATATATTGAACATCGAAATAAAAATATGATTTTTATATATTGAACTTCGAAATAAAAATTCAATTTTTATATATGGAATAGCGAAGTAAAAATTCGATTTTTATATATGTAGTGGCTACGGGCAACAAAGATGACAAAAAGGCGAGGACGACGAAGCTTTCTATCAAAGAAGAGTCAAGATGATTGGATAGCTATATGTGAGAATTTCTCACCTTTCAATTTCTTTTTCTAGTTATATATATATACCAGGACGCAGACGGTGCTTAGTAGAACCCGACACAATCGTCCACAGACCATGGACTTGTTTGTTTGGTTGCATAAATTAGTTAGATGATTTGATTTGAATTTGGTTGATTGGTGAATTTGATTGATGTGTGAATGGCGTGGGCCTTCACTAGACCGGGGATAAGGCTAGGCCTCGTCCCGTTTCTAGTATCGTGCCGTTATGCCGCCGAAATTTTCTAAAATATGTTAGAAAAAAAAAATAAAAATATCATTTTTATTTTGTATAGGAACTGAATAGAAATCCATGTGTTAAAATAAAATATTTTATCGTTAAAAATATAATTTTTAGCGTGAATGTGAATAAATAATTATTCATAAACAAATCGGCCGATTTGTTTATATACACTGATTTGACTGATATTGATTGGGTCGATAAATTTTACACATCGCCCAACTGCACAAATAAAATCTGTATTTGTTGATTTGAAACCCCATACGGGTATTGGGATGAAACTTGAAGTTCACTCATCCTGATTGATTAAATATGTCGATCGATTGATTGACAGGCTATTATAAGCGTTAGATATCTATATTTGATGCTTATACAGTGTAGTGCACTTTGGTTGATGGTTGATTATCTTTCAATGCTATTATATACATGTGATGTATGAAAATCCATATAATTAACATTATATGGTGATTGATTGAGCCTCATTCCAATTTAGAAAATAAAGAATATTATAAAATAAAGGTTCATGTGTTGACTGTACTCATCCGTTGAGATTAGTCATGTGTTGAACGAAATATTTTAATAATAAAATTTACCTCTTTATCAATATTATGAAATAAAGGTTCATGTGTTGACTATACACATTCGTTGAGATTAGTCATGTGTTGAACGAAATATTTTAACAATAAAATCTACATTTTTATCATATATAAAATTAGAAACTGACTGGAAAATAGATAAGATGAGTGGTCTCCTGGATATTGATCTGATGTTGGTTTCGGCCTTCGAGGTTAATATTCAGGGAATCGTTCTCTTACTAATTTACGGTTGGAGTCTGATTTAATATCAAACGATAGATACCTTAATTTTCATAAAATATGTTAAATAACAAAATAGTCACACGTGGACGGTACTCATTCGTTGAGATTAGTCGTGTGTTGACAAAGAGATAAAGTCGTGTATTGAATAAAAATATTTTGAAATGAAATTTGAATCAAATTGAATATAAAACGAATTTGATTTCAACTGAATATATAATGAATTTGATTCAAATAGAAAACAAAATGAATTGAATATATAACGTTTTCGAAATGAATTGAATATATAACGTTTTCGAAATGAATTGAATATATAATGTTTTCGAAATGAATTGAATATATAACGTTTTCGAAATGAATTGAATATATAACGATTTCGAAATGAATCGAATAGAAAACCAATTTGAATTGAATCGAATAGAAAACCACTTCGAAATGAATCGAATAGAAAACCACTTTGAATTGAATCGAGTAGAAAACGACTTTGAAATTAGATTGAATTGAAAACGAATTCAAATTGAATCGAAAGAGAATTGAAATGAATTCAAATTGAATTGAAATTTGAATTGAATAGAAATGAATTTTAAAATGAATTTATAAAGAAGAATTCAATTTTGATTTAAATTGAAATGGAAGTTGAAATTGCTTTTGAAACGAATTTAAAACTATTTATATAATTCGTCTTAAATAGAAATCGACGAAATATATATTATATATATTATATATATATAATATAATGGCCTGAATAGAACGCGCCGCGCCGCGGCAGTTCGTGAATTTCGACCATTTATTTCAAACGGACATTACGGGAGATCCGACCGTCGGATTCTCCTAAAACCGGAACCGTTGGGTTCGTATCGAAAAGAGCTATCTAATGAATATTAGAAATTTGAAATCTTACGGTTGGATTTGGAGATACGTCCAAATCAAATTCGAAAAAGGTCGCTATAGGTGCAGTTCGATGGCCGTTGATGGAAATCGACTGTATGGGCCTTGATAAAATTATTAAAAATAGTAATAATTTGTGTAAAATCATAAGAAATGATTTGGGAAGAATTGGGATGAAAAACTCCATATTTGAAAAGATAAAAATAGATTTTTATCGAAATGAACTAGTTTGAACTCAATTTAAAACCCGGGTTTTTATTTTTAAAATAAATAAATTAGATTTAAAAAGGGGTTTTAAATAATCGGAATTTCTAACATATAACGATTGGATTTGAAATGGGTTTATCGTGAACTGTGTTTTAAATAACACCTAGTTCTTTAACCCAGTAAAAGGAGTTTCAACGAATCTGCAATTAGATTGAAATATGAATTGATAATCTAAATTATTAAATTTAGAAAATGAGCGAGAATGGAGTATTACCAGTTTTGCTCCAAAGCGATAGATAAATCTTTAATTAGATTTGAACGTGAAATGGTAATTAATTTTACCAATAACACCGTTGTGTTAGATAAGGAGTATTACCAGTTTTGCTTCATGGGATGAATAGGTTGGGATTGGGAAATAAAATGAATAATTACTTCGGTGTGGTTCGCTAATCTCGACTAGTTCAGAAAACCATGATTTGGTTTAAAATGACATCCAAAGGAAGATTAAAAGATAAATTTTAAAGAATTTATCTTGGATAAAATTAATGGGAACCTTTCCCTATGAATATTCTAAATTGGAATGAGGCGTATGTTGAGTTTGTGTAACATTTGTTTTTAATATACGCGGGTTGTTCGAAAAGACCGGGTTTTACACCCATTCTGAATAACCGATTCGACGATATGTCGAAGATGAAGACGGTGATTGAAGACCGGAAGTCTTCACATCGTTTGGATAATTACTGATGATCCTGATTGGGCTGTACACCCAAGAGGATGGAAACAGTTGGTGGTCGTCCAGACGTACTTGGAGATGGATGGATATGCGAGGAAAGTGCCTCCGGTTTCGTTCAGACCCAGAACGGACTTGTAAATGGATTGTGTGTCTGACATTGGATTTTATTCTGTGTTGATTGATTTCTATTAAATATACATCTGTTTGGCGGCAGAGAATTTATTCTCTTGCTTAACGCCCTTCTCTGAGACGTACGAGCTCAGAGGTTGTATATCGATGGACATCAGTCGCATGGCATGAATTGCCTGTGTGGCACGCTAAGATGCAATGATCAAGGCTTTTGTTGAAAAGCAGAGTCTTGTGGTTGATGATCAAAGAACGCCTACGTGGTAGCTTTGTGTATAACGTGAATTCGCAAGCCTCACACCTCGGTATGAGTTAAAAACGGGATACGGACTGCAGGGAGAGCACGACGTTTCTTTCTAGCTTTGGTGGTGTCAGTGACTTACCAGCCCTGACATATATATACTTTTCACCTTTGTGGTTGTTGGATGAGGCGCCTCGATTATAGGTCTGTAAGGACCGGGAAACGTGTGTTCAGGAATTGCCAATCCTCTAACGTAAGTGAGGACCGGCCCTGAAGCATCCAAGGGTTGCCCAGAGTGCGTAGCCCTGGGACATTTGCTAGAGTGTCTCGAACGCGGAGAGGAGCTTGCCCCTTGCCTCGACTCATGACGGAAATCCAATTTCCAATACGTGTATTGCGGCTTTATTTGTAGAGCCTAGTATGGCGACATAGTAGCATGGGATGCTATGTCGTCTATGATTTATATTTATGATTGAAACTGTTTTGACACTATACACTTATTATAGTATCAAATGATTTTTTTTAAACGTACCAAGCATGTTTGGCTATTATAAGGGAAAACCCTATCCTCCGGCTTGCGTTGCATTGTGTGATGGAACCTGGGTCTTATAATAGCTTCATTTTTCGAAAAAGCATTGCGTTGTTTATTCTATGCACTGGTATTCTTGGGAGGAAACCCGTTCCGTGTTATACGGCGTGGTCCCTTGAATTACTCTCTTTTAAAGTAAAGCTTTAAATAACTGTTTTAGTTCTCACACCAGTCACATGACTGACCTGGAGTTTATTGTTTTAACCTAAACTCTGGGTGCCCCTATTTCCGCACGGGCAGCTAGTAGTTTTGGTTTTGCAGATTTATATCCACAGGATCCTGGTTTACAGCTGGAATGATATCCGGAAAGCTCTGTATCCGTATATCACCTTCAGTTGTGCTTTGTATTATTTTCCGCTGCTATGTAATTTATTGTAATCTCTGATATTTATCAAATGTAATTTATTCTTTTATACTCTGTATATTCTTGTAATCTGATGGAATTGTTGTAATAGCAATGAAATGTTCTTCTGTTTGTGTTCTGATTTGTCCTGTTCTCAACGATCAGGGGTTTCGAACGGTCTAGATCGGTTTAACGACTGATTCGGATCGAGCGAAATTCCCGGCCGTCACATTTGGTATCAGAGCATTGGTTTACAGAGCTCGAGAACAAGACACATTAGAACCATACGAAAGGATTCATCAGATATTGGATTAGTAATATTCAATTAGAATGACTCGTTAGAGATAGGATCAGTAGTGTCCTAGAACGAGTGTGAAGAGTATATTTTTCAAATGAAAACAATTTTGTTTTTAAAATTTAAATCAATTCTAGGTATTTGATTATTTATTTATTTTTAATATGGACAATCTAGTATATAAAGATTTCGCGTATACGCGTCATGAACGTATATTCGAAGTTTTAATATACTAGATAGATATAGAATCATACTCTAGTGGCCCGAAGATGATTCTAATGATTGACTAGTTGTCATTAGTATCCATGTTCGAGTAACGAAGGTGTGATATCGATATATTTCCATTAGACTGGTGTGAGAACCAAAACTAATATAGCTAGAACACATGGTTGTGAATTGGCATCAAAAACATGATTTTTGTATATATGTATCAAATTTATGAATTTGAAACGTTAATCCACTAATTGATTGATGTTTGTGTTGTTTGTTTATTTGTTTGATAATTTTGAATCATTATGCCTAATTGAACCAAATATTGAATTATATTGAAAATTGGTCGCATTTGCTTGCATATACATATACTTACATTGAACAGGTCATAGCAAGGAGGCTAGAGCCGAAGAATAAAATTTGTTTGCCCGACAAATAGGTACATGTTTACTACATAATTTACTGTTTTGTTTGGGTGATGATGATTTTATGAGCCTATTGGCTAGCCGCTTGGCTTTTTCTTTTTCTTTTTGAGATTAGAAGGACCAGGGAAACTATTTGAAATTCCCCGATGCTCCCGGTGCAGGGGAGGTTATGACGAAATTTTTCGAAAATTTAGGGTGTTAGCCAAATTTTTGGAATTTTTGAAAATTCTCAGAAACTGAAAAGTTGGAGAATGAAAGCCAGATCGAACGTAGTGTTGATTAATCAAACCACTTTCGACTTTGTTCCTTTTCGGGGACGAAAAGTTTTAAGTGGGGGAGATTGTAATAACCCGGAAATCTGGGCCAGTTTAAAATTTTTATTTTGGCAATTTTAGCGAATTTTGATTATTTAAAAGGAATCATTTTAAATAAAATCGACGAGAAATTTATTTTGAATATAATTCCAACGTATATATTATATACGTCGTCGTTAGAATATAAATATTTATATATAATTATAAATAGAATTGAAAATGGCGCGGTAGTTCGATAATTCGATTTCAAACTTCAATTGAATGTACCGGGTGCAAAACAATCCGGATTTTAGTGAAACCAAAAATGATAGAATCTAATTGATAGTATCTTTCCAACGAATCCGAAAAATCGAAATTTCATAGCGGGAATCAAAAGATATGCCCAGTTGAAAATTCTGAATAGTCGCTATGGAATTCAGGCCCTTAAAAATGGACATTTTGCAAACGACCTCGGTTTCGACGAAACCACTTTTGTTGGATCCGCAGTGTTAGATTATTGCTAGATTCCAAATTTCATAATTTTTCGAGTCAATATGTGAGCGTGGCAAAGAAAAACGCGTTTGACCTGTTTCAGTTGATTTTAATCGACTGTAAATTGGCCATTTTTCAAACGGTCTCAGAATTCGACGAAACTAGTTTTATTAGGACCGTATCGTCAATACGAAGCTAGAAAATATTTTTCTGGAATTTTTCGAGTTAGTATGTGACCCCGGTAATTTGAAATATACGTTTAAAATTCAATATAATGATTTAAATGAAAATTCAACGGAAACTGATCAGGACAATCAAATCAACCTACGATACATATCCCATTGTGTTCGGAATGGGGGTAAAACGCTATGGACGGCAGGCGGTGGACCTCGTTTAGAGGTAGTATGAAAAAGTCAACTATTGGAGGATTAATTAAATAATTAATTAAATTACATATACCCCACCTTTTTTTTTCCACCTTCCCCCGTCAGTTTCAATCGAAAAAAAAAAAGAAAAAAAAAACCCTCGATCCCCAAATCCCGTAACCCACCATCGCGCCCCCCCTGGTGGCGTCTCCGCCGCTTCTTCTCCTTCCTTCTCCTCGCCTCCACAACTCCGACGCCCTTGCTCCGCCTCCTCCCCATCCTCTCCTTCCTCCCCCAGTAAAACCCGCAAGCCCCCCCAAGCGCCACCGTGAGCCGCGAAGCCCACCTCCCCCTTGGCCTGCGAACGCCCAGACCCCCCCCCCTCCACCGATGAGCGCGACATGCCCCCCCAAACGAACCACTGTAAGTTTTATTTTCAGTTTATTTTATTTATTTTAATTTACCGTTTAGTATTAGGTTTTATTTTATATATTGAACTTCGAGATAAAAATATGATTTTTACATATTGAACTTCGAGATAAAAATATGATTTTTATATATTGAACTTCGAAATAAAAATATGATTTTTATATATTGAACATCGAAATAAAAATATGATTTTTATATATTGAACTTCGAAATAAAAATTCAATTTTTATATATGGAATAGCGAAGTAAAAATTCGATTTTTATATATGTAGTGGCTACGGGCAACAAAGATGACAAAAAGGCGAGGACGACGAAGCTTTCTATCAAAGAAGAGTCAAGATGATTAGATAGCTATATGTGAGAATTTCTCACCTTTCAATTTCTTTTTCTAGTTATATATATATATATATATATATATATATATATATATACTAGGATGTAGACGGTGCTTAGTAGCACCCGACACAATCGTCCACAGACCATGGACTTGTTTGTTTGGTTGCATAAATTAGTTAGATGATTTGATTTGAATTTGGTTGATTGGTGAATTTGATTGATGTGTGAATGGCGTGGGCCTTCACTAGACCGGGGATAAGGCTAGGCCTCGTCCCGTTTCTAGTATCGTGCCGTTTTGCCGCCGAAATTTTCTAAAATATGTTAGAAAAAAAAAATCATTTTTATTTTGTATAGGAACTGAATAGAAATCCATGTGTTAAAATAAAATATTTTATCGTTAAAAATATAATTTTTAGCGTGAATGTGAATAAATAATTATTCATAAACAAATCGGCCGATTTGTTTATATACACTGATTTGACTGATATTGATTGGGTCGATAAATTTTACACATCGCCCAACTGCACAAATAAAATCTGTATTTGTTGATTTGAAACCCCATACGGGTATTGGGATGAAACTTGAAGTTCACTCATCCTGATTGATTAAATATGTCGATCGATTGATTGACAGGCTGTTATAAGCGTTAGATATCTATATTTGATGCTTATACAGTGTAGTGCACTTTGGTTGATGGTTGATTATCTTTCAATGCTATTATATACGTGTGATGTATGAAAATCCATATAATTAACATTATATGGTGATTGATTGAGCCTCATTCCAATTTAGAAAATAAAGAATATTATAAAATAAAGGTTCATGTGTTGACTGTACTCATCCGTTGAGATTAGTCATGTGTTGAACGAAATATTTTAATAATAAAATTTACCTCTTTATCAATATTATGAAATAAAGGTTCATGTGTTGACTGTACTCATTCGTTGAGATTAGTCATGTGTTGAACGAAATATTTTAACAATAAAATCTACATTTTTATCATATATAAAATTAGAAACTGACTGGAAAATAGATAAGATGAGTGGTCTCCTGGATATTGATCTGATGTTGGTTTCGGCCTTCGGGGTTAATATTCAGGGAATCGTTCTCTTACTAATTTACGGTTGGAGTCTGATTTAATATCAAACGATAGATACCTTAATTTTCATAAAATATGTTAAATAACAAAATAGTCACACGTGGACGGTACTCATTCGTTGAGATTAGTCGTGTGTTGACAAAGAGATAAAGTCGTGTATTGAATAAAAATATTTTGAAATAGAATATTTTGAAATGAAATTTGAATCAAATTGAATATAAAACGAATTTGATTTCAACTGAATATATAATGAATTTAATTCAAATAGAAAACAAAATGAATTGAATATATAACGTTTTCGAAATGAATTGAATATATAACGTTTTCGAAATGAATTGAATATATAACGTTTTTGAAATGAATTGAATATATAACGTTTTCGAAATGAATTGAATATATAACGATTTCGAAATGAATCGAATAGAAAACCAATTTGAATTGAATTGAATAGAAAACCACTTCGAAATGAATCGAATAGAAAACGACTTTGAATTGAATCGAGTAGAAAACGACTTTGAAATTAGATTGAATTGAAAACGAATTCAAATTGAATCGAAAGCGAATTGAAATGAATTCAAATTGAATTGAATAGAAATGAATTTTAAAATGAATTTATAAAGAAGAATTCAATTTTGATTTAAATTGAAATGGAAGTTGAAATTGCTTTTGAAACGAATTTAAAACTATTTATATAATTCGTTTTAAATAGAAATCGACGAAATATATATTATATATATTATATATATATATAATATAATGGCCTGAATAGAACGCGCCGCGCCGCGGCAGTTCGTGAATTTCGACCATTTATTTCAAACGGACATTACGGGAGATCCGACCGTCGGATTCTCCTAAAACCGGAACCGTTGGGTTCGTATCGAAAAGAGCTTTCTAACGAATCTTAGAAATTTGAAATCTAACGGTTGGATTTGGAGATACGTCCAAATCAAATTCGAAAAAGGTCGCTATAGGTGCAGTTCGATGGCCGTTGATGGAAATCGACTGTACGGGCCTTGATAAAATTATTAAAAATAGTAATAATTTGTGTAAAAACATAAGAAATGATTTGGGAAGAATTGGGATGAAAAACTCCATATTTGAAAAGATAAAAATAGATTTTTATCAAAATGAACTAGTTTGAACTCAATTTAAAACCCTGGTTTTTATTTTTAAAATAAATAAATTAGATTTAAAAAGGGGTTTTAAATAATCGGAATTTCTAACATATAACGATTGGATTTGAAATGGGTTTATCGTGAACTGTGTTTTAAATAACACCTAGTTCTTTAACCCAGTAAAAGGAGTTTCAACGAATCTGCAATTAGATTGAAATATGAATTGATAATCTAAATTATTAAATTTAGAAAATGAGCGAGAATGGAGTATTACCAGTTTTGCTCCAAAGCGATAGATAAATCTTTAATTAGATTTGAACGTGAAATGGTAATTAATTTACCAATAACACCGTGGTGTTAGATATGGAGTATTACCAGTTTTGCTTCATGGGATGAATAGGTTGGGATTGGGAAATAAAATGAATAATTACTTCGGTGTGGTTCGCTAATCTCGACTAGTTCAGAAAACCATGATTTGGTTTAAAATGACATCCAAAGGAAGATTAAAAGATAAATTTTAAAGAATTTATCTTGGATAAAATTAATGGGAACCTTTCCCTATGAATATTCTGAATTGGAATGAGGCGTATGTTGAGTTTTTGTAACATTTGTTTTTAATATACGCGGGTTGTTCAGAAAGACCGGGTTTTACACCCATTCTGAATAACCGATTCGACGATATGTCGAAGATGAAGACGGTGATTGAAGACCGGAAGTCTTCACATCGTTTGGATAATTACTGATGATCCTGATTGGGCTGTACACCCAACAGGATGGAAACAGTTGGTGGTCGTCCAGACGTACTTGGAGATGGATGGATATGCGAGGAAAGTGCCTCCGGTTTCGTTCAGACCCAGAACGGACTTGTAAATGGATTGTGTGTCTGACATTGGATTTTATTCTGTGTTGATTGATTTCTATTAAATATACATCTGTTTGGCGGCGGAGAATTTATTCTCTTGCTTAACGCCCTTCTCTGAGACGTACGAGCTCAGAGGTTGTATATCGATGGACATCAGTCGCATGGCATGAATTGCCTGTGTGGCACGCTAAGATGCAATGATCAAGGCTTTTGTTGAAAAGCAGAGTCTTGTGGTTGATGATCAAAGCACGCCTACGTGGTAGCTTTGTGTATAACGTGAATTCGCGAGCCTCACACCTCGGTATGAGTTAAAAACGGGATACGGACTGCAGGGAGAGCACGACGTTTCTTTCTAGCTTTGGTGGTGTCAGTGACTTACCAGCCCTGACATATATATACTTTTCACCTTTGTGGTTGTTGGATGAGGCGCCTCGATTATAGGTCTGTAAGGACCGGGAAACGTGTGTTCAGGAATTGCCAATCCTCTAACGTAAGTGAGGACCGGCCCTGAAGCATCCAAGGGTTGCCCAGAGTGCGTAGCCCTGGGACATTTGCTAGAGTGTCTCGAACGCGGAGAGGAGCTTGCCCCTTGTCTCGACTCATGACGGAAATCCAATTTCCAATACGTGTATTGCGGCTTTATTTGTAGAGCCTAGTATGGCGACATAGTAGCATGGGATGCTATGTCGTCTATGATTTATATTTATGATTGAAACTGTTTTGACACTATACACTTATTATAATATCAAATGATTTGTTTTAAACGTACCAAGCATGTTTGGCTATTATAAGGGAAAACCCTATCCTCCGGCTTGCATTGCATTGTGTGATGGGACCTGGGTCTTATAATAGCTTCATTTTTCGAAAAAGCATTGCGTTGTTTATTCTATGCACTGGTATTCTTGGGAGGAAACCCGTTCCGTGTTATACGGCGTGGTCCCTTGAATTACTCTCTTTTAAAGTAAAGCTTTAAATAACTGTTTTAGTTCTCACACCAGTCGCATGACTGACCTGGAGTTTATTGTTTTAACCTAAACTCTGGGTGCCCCTATTTCCGCACGGGCAGCTAGTAGTTTTGGTTTTGCAGATTTATATCCACAGGATCCTGGTTTACAGCTGGAATGATATCCGGAAAGCTTTGTATCCGTATATCACCTTCAGTTGTGCTTTGTATTATTTTCCGCTGCTATGTAATTTATTGTAATCTCTGATATTTATCAAATGTAATTTATTCTTTTATACTCTGTATATTCTTGTAATCTGATGGAATTGTTGTAATAGCAATGAAATGTTCTTCTGTTTGTGTTCTGATATGTCCTGTTCTCAACGATCAGGGGTTTCGAACGGTCTAGATCGGTTTAACGACTGATTCGGATCGAGCGAAATTCCCGGCCGTCACAGCTTGAGTGTATCGAATGTATATCACCAACGGTTGGGATCAGCAACCGTCTCCCGAAAGGGACAGTGTAACACCCCGCCTCCGCTAGGGTCACTCGCAAAGGAATGCACTAGCTTTAGAGGGGCATTATTGGTAAACATGCACAGAAATATCACAAGACAGAACATATAAAAATAGCGGAAGTAAAATCAAACTTTCATAACATGAATAAATAAGGTCTAAAGCCTTTTACATCAGAGTTCATCAAAACCTGTCTTGCAATAGTAAAGAAGCATAAAGACATTTTCATAAATTATTCCCCAAGTAAAAACAGTAAAGTAGCCATTAGCCAAGAAAAGTCCAAGCCATCCATGATGACCTTCAAGCAGAAGAAGTCCGAACTAAACAACAGTATTTCCTCCCTGTAACCTGGGGGGGGGGGAACGGAAGAAAAGAGGGGAAACAAAACGGGTCAGTCAAAAAGACTGAGTAAGCCCTATCTACTATTAGCATAAAAACTAGTAAAGTTAACTGACATGAGAAACTGAGATGAACATAAGCATGATGACAAGATAGATAAGCTAAATCAAAATAACAGGATGAACTACTGAACTCAGATAAACTAAGGTGTCATGATAAATTACGATGTCAAGATAAAACAAGGTATCACATCGTCAGGTTTCTATCAAGTATAATATCCCCAAGATATCTATCACGTATAACGTCCCATGATATCTATCCTGCATTTTAGCTCTGCACCTACCGTACTAGTATCCCCACCGTGTCATGTGTTAACCAAGAATGACCCTCACTCAAAAGTCGTGTAATGGTCCATGTCAACCTAATATATCGCATATATAGGTTACTCAACTTGTATGTTTTATTCCATGTAAATGTTCTGTCCCTTGCCGTGGACCATACGGGCTTTCCCATGAGATTCTATATTACTTTAACATAGTTCCATGATCCTTAAGATCGGTTTGGACTGTTACCCTAAACCTAGCTAGGGTCTTCCAACATGAATTATTGTTTGTACAACTAGGACTTATGCTACCTAGGGCTGCTAGGGATTATGCTTACCTATTGCACGTTTTCGTATCTCGGTTTGGGTTCAACCACCTAGGGCCACTAGGGATTACGCTAACCGCCAACCGCGCCCTTTTTCCCACGCATTCATTGTGAATCGCTTTTCCATGACTGTATGCACATGTATCACATCGTGCCATCCGAGTCCTGTCACAGGGCAAATCAAGAAATACAGGACTCGGTCGGGAGCTTTCGATTTATCTGCCGATGCAGATGCTAAGGTCTGTTTTTCTTATACGTGGCTATGGTCCCACGAGACCACTCCCTCAACTAGTGAAAGACAAGACAGGATAAATCCTGTATGAGAACACACTACTGGCCAACCCACAATCCTAGCCTTACCGCAACCATAATTAGATAGCAATTATGGTCTATTGGGTGTTCTCTGCCTTTCCGTACGTACACGCTTGACCAAAGATGGTAGGTAGTCTGACGAAATGCTATTTAGGGTACGACCGTGTATCGTCGACTATCCCCTATCCATCCCCGTCTTTAGGTCGCTCGCATAACAACCAAGGCATACTCTTGGTTCTTCTAACGCAGACCTTAACCTCTCATGAGCCTAGTATAATCACCTGGCAGCTCATAGAGGGATACCAAGAATACCCTCACGTTCCCCGAAGCCGCTTCTTCGTTACCCAGTTCGCTGGAGCCTTTAT
>JASFAX010007471.1:0-24289 GCA_030737875.1 Allium sativum
TATAAAGCCCTTAGTCAAACCTTAACCCTTATTTCCACAGGTCAAACAGAAACCGACGCCTTCAGCAACAAAGGGCGGAAATTGTTCGAGGCGTTTCCTCATTTTTTTTCTTGAAATTCATACACTAATTTCAGGATCTTATAAAGCAAAACATGGAGAGATTTTCAAGCTCGTTAATTCTATACCATGGTGATGATTTTTCGTTGATTGGATCAGCCGAATTTTTCCTTGAAAGCTGGCGAGTTTGAGGCCAATTTCTGGCCGCCTAAGACAACCGAAATCGACGGGACTGAGCGCGACGATGGAGGAGCTAGAGGGCGACGGTGTGGTAATCTCTGATCGATGGTCGGTCGAGTGTAGAGGCAATGGTTTTAAACCCTAACTGTTGGTAATGGGTGTGGCAAGTAATAGAAGCAGAACGAAGAGGAAGAGTAGGGGTGTTGTACACATGAGGGGGTAGGATTAATTTTTTTTAATTAATTATTTTAATTTTTAAATTAATGTATAGATTACTGTAACTTATTCATACGACGTCTGAATTTAGTGATTTCAGTTGCGTTGGATTCACAGCAACGAACTCTAAAACATAAAACTGACCAGAACAGAAACGGAGCTAGTTAGGATTTTTGATCGAATTGAACAGACTGTTTAATTCGGTTAAAACATTTTAGAAATAAAACTGGCGGAGTGGTAACGAATGTTAGAACTCTCTCACTTAAATATTGTATAGTTATTTATTTTATATAAACTACCAGTATTGATTTTTATCAGTTTTTAATTATCACAAATGTTGTACGGTGCCTGTTAGCTCACCTCCCTTGTCCACAAACCATGGATGATTTAATTGACTGTATTGTGCTGTGATTGCGATGTAAATAAAATATATGTGCGATGTGAATAATATATATGCGATGTGAATAATATATATATATGCGATGTGAATAATATATATATATATATATGCGATGTGAATAATATATATATATATATATATGAGATGTGAATAAAATATATATATATATATATATATATATGAGATGAGAATAAAATATATATATATATGAGATGTGAATAAAATATATATGCATTGTATAAAATATATATGTACTGTATAATTCATATAAATGCGTTGTATAAATATTTTTTCATTAAAAAAATATTATTTCTAACGTATATATGGAATATATAAAATGGTCATGTAATGAAATAAATATTTGTTCACTAAAAGTATTATTTTTGACATATATATGCAATATATAAAATTGTCGTGAAATGGAATAATTAATGGATTGTTAAAAATAATATTTTTAGCATATATATGCACTGTATAGAATTGTCATGTAATGGAATATTTAATTTTGATTCAAAATTGAAATGGAAGTTGGAATTGTTTTAAAAACGAATTTATAAACGATTTATAAAATACGTTTCTGTAACGACCCATGTTTTTCCGCCTATTTATTTGGATTATTTTAATTATTTAAAATATTGGTTTGAATTTGAATGATCGAATTTAATGATTTTATTTGGAATATACTATTTAAATAAATAATAAAATAATAATTTAATTTCCATAATATTGGAAAATGTGGAATTGGCAATATATTGGGATCGGGCAATATAAAATAGGTTAATATTGTTTTTGTTGAAATTATAGAGACAATTTCGGTAAGAAACGACAAAGGAATATATATATGGTTTATAATTTAATTAAATAACGAGCTGCAGCGGCGCGGTAGTTCGCGTTTTGGCGTTTTGAACTTCAATTGGTCGTACCGGGTTCAAAATAAGTCGGATTTCCTCGAAACAAGAAACGTCGGGACCGGTTTGAAGATATCTTTCCGATGGCAGAGAAAAATCCAATTTTCGTCATATAGATTTTATTTTATGTCCAAATCAAATTTTGAAAAGGTCGCTATGGAATTTCCTTTATATAGATAGCGATTTATTTATATTAAATAAATGGTTTTTAAATATTTTAAATACCGATTTGGCTTCAAACTCAACCCGAGCTATTTTAATTGAGTAGTATATGAAATTTTGGTCGTGTATGGCCAATTTCGATATTTTGATAATATTATATTTAGGTACTTTAAAATTGGTTCATTTTATTTGAATTTGACAGTTATAAAAGGGACATTTTTCAAACAACCTCTGTTTTCGACGAAAGAAATTTTGTTGGGACCGTAACAGTAAATTATAGCTAGATTTTCAAACTGCACGTCAATCGGTGTTATTCTGTGAGCGTGGCAAAATAAAATGTAAAATAAATCGATCAAGTTGGACGTGTACGAACGCTATTTGAGCAAACGGACACGGAATTCGACGAAACAAGTTTCGTTAGGACCGTATCGTCAAAATATACAATGCCGTCTAGTTGCGTCTCGAACGGGGTTTGTATGTGAGCGCAGCAATAAATAAACGATGTTCGAAATAGTGATAGGTACGAAATAAAAATGGTTAGTCAACGTCGCTCGTCAAATCAACTTAAATTATATTATTTTCACTTATATAAGGACCTAAAGACTCAGCCCATTTCAGCCATTTCTTCTATTCTTCGGCAATTTTGCAGAAAAACCCTGAAACACGATTTAATTTATATCTCAAAATCTGTCATGAATTTGCAAGGGGGTCCTGAAGTAAACTTGTAGATCAGGTCCGTATCTACTTGCTCAGAAAAATTGGGAACCTATAGTGGTCGGAGGTGGCCGGAATTTCACAAAAACCAGTGAAAATCAGTTTCATTCTTCTTCAAAATTGGAAGTTTGGGTTGATTTCAGGTGTCGGGACCTTAGGGGTTTTGTAGAGGAGAGGCAAGGCATCGATTTGGCTGTGGTCAGAGGTTCTGAAACGGAGTGTGGTGGTCGGAATGCTAAGATGAACGGAGAGGACGTTTCTGGAGTGATTTTCAAAAGCAGAAAATGGTTTTGGCCATTTTCTGGCGGGTCTGGTCAGTATCAGGTGGTGGTTGCTGATGGTCGATGGAAGGGGGATGTGCGGCGGTGGTAATGGCGAAGGTTCGGTGGTCTAATTCATGGCGTGGCGGACAGGAGGCGGGTTTGAACGGACTTCAGTCTCCGTGGGTTTCTGGCGCCGGGGGGTTGATTTGGGGTTGGCTGCCTCTAGCGGAGGGGGTTCGCGTCACGGCGGATCCAAGGGGCCAGTCAGGTGGGTCCCAGGAAGGCGGAGGCGTCGTCGGCGAGGTCAAGAGGACGTCGAATTTCGGTGGGAAAAAGAAGATCGGGGCTGAGGAATTATCAAAGTAGAAAATGCGTGAATCCTTTAATCACTGTTGACGTGGATCTGATTAGAATAAATGAAGGTAATTATTTTAGTTAATTATTAATTAATTTATATAGTTTAAAATCGTATATTATATAAAACTTTAAATCAACGAAACTTGTACGTACGATAACGAAATTTGACGAAACTGGATCCGTTGGGATCGCAGGGTCGAGACCTAGGTGATGACACTGACTAGGCTCTGATCTGACACCATTGAAATTTCAGCAAATTTTGAACGTTCGTTTAGAATTAAATGCAACAAATGCGTCAACCGTCGACCAGAACAAAATCTGGTGAGTTAATTCTCACACCTTCTGGAGTCCCGTGATGTGATAAATCCATAGAAAAATATAATCTACAATTTACAGTATAAATTGGTTGATTGGATGCGATGGGTGCAAATTGGTTGTTATGGTTGGATTGGTTGCAGTTATTTATATTCTGTTATTTATTTAATTCATATATTTTTATCAACTGATCTCTGTGATGTAGAGAAGGACAGGTTGGAGGGATCCGACCGGATTCCTCAAATAAACTGTATTTTTGTTTGTTGTGCATACATATGAATTGTTCACCCTAACTGACACCAAAACCTGTCTGTATGTTGATGGTTGAATAAATATTCACCCGTGCTATGTTTAAAATCAACCGATAGTGTTGACTGAGTAATTGGCAGAATGGCCTAAAATATATGGTTTTAAACATCGGGCTACCGTCAGGTGGATTGATGTTGTTTGAAAGTATAAATTATTTTATAACTAGATTAAAGTTTTTTTGTTGTTTTATAAGGATTTAAATTGGAATTATCAAATGAATATATTAAATCGAGTTTGCAAGAGAAATTATTTTAAAAGGTTTATGTAAGTTAAAAGCAGAAGAACCAAAGTATTTAACTACGGGTTGGTAAAATTAGATAATGGTTTTTATAACAATTAAATAGTGATTTCAAAGTAATTTAATTAATTTAAAAAGGGAAATGACAAATGAATCAGTTAACTGCTAACTGATATGTATGGGTGGGAAGAATCAGACGTTTTGAGTAAAATAGACAAAGGAGATAAATTTGATTTAAATACCCAGAATAATGAAACTATTAGTTAATCCTCGATTAACTATAAGTTAAGGAAATTATTGAATTGTTTAGAGTAAATAAAGTGATTTTTACTTGTTAAGATTTTCCAAATGGTAAATATACTATTTTTAGTTAATAAACAAGTAACTATCTTAACATAGTTAATAAGAAAGTTAATTATTATTATTTGGTTAATAGTAATTAAAGTGATGATTTGTAATCGGAATTCAAGGTAGAAGTGATCAGATGACAATAAGTTTGGTCGAAAGAGCGATAAAAGTTTTATAAAAGGATTTATGATCCCAGTTTTCAAAACGAGATTTGTAAATGGAAGTTGATTATTTGACGTGGGTTTTTCATTTAAACCCGAAGTATAAGTGAAATAAGGTTTCAAGTTCAAAAGGGACGTTTACTGAAAATTTACTTAATCAACAGAATTAAGTAAAGAGATTATCGAACGAAGGTTTCAATATAAGGAATGGCTTATAAAACCAGATTTGAAATCAAGATTGTAAACGATATTTTAATATCAGTGGTTAAGTTACAAACTGTTATTTATTCTGAGATAAGAACGTTGTTGATCAAGGTTTGAGAGGTAACTAAAATACCCCAACTTGATTGGCTTCACTATTATCGAGGAATGGTATCAGTTGGAAGTGAGTGAAGGTATTGGAATTGGTTTTGCACTATACAAGGAATATCGAATTCAAATGCGAAGTTTTGGGAAATTAAATAATATTGAAATATTAGTTTCAAAAGAAATAAGAATATTGATTTCAAATTTTATTGAATATTTGTTATTCAATTAGAGTTGATCGAATATAGTATTTGAAAAGAGTTAGTCAAACGTAGTTATTCAGTAAGGGTTACCATTGCGTACGACTGCTAGCGTGATTCGCAGGGCTGCGGATAGCCTACGGCGGTCGGATGTTTCCTGAGGGAATCAGGCATAACCATTGTGATCGCGACGATCTAGAGTCGAGTGAATGGAGTAAGTCGAATATTAGTTAATTGATAGGAGTAATCAAGTCAAGTTAGTCCAGTTGAGTTTAATAAGTCGAGTAGTCAAGTTAGAGTTAATCGATCAAAGTAAATCAGCCAAAGTTAATCAGAGGAAATTTGGTTGATATCATTAACATATTAAATAAGAATTCAATCATCGTATTTTAAATATTAAAAGGGTTAGAAGTCTTAATTAGGCAGAATTGAATTAGTTTGTTTTAAATTTTAAAGGGCCAAGTAATGCTGAATATTGAACCAGTAAACTCATTGGGGTGTCATGTTTGAAACACTATATATTTTGATAGTTAAATCACCGACTATCAAATATGTCCAATACGATTGTTGGTACGGAAAGACCGGGATCGAATTTATATTCGAAAACCATTCCGGCCAACAAATACGTGAAGAGATCAGAAGATGATCGAGATGGAGCATTGAAGACCGTAGAATTTCATAAACGGAAGGACCACTAATATTCTTTGCCTTGCAAGCAGAGATAAGCAGTGATTTTGTCGTGGTTGGAATCTACGGGTTGCAAGGACTACTCGCTACTGATCCTTGGGGTGATTCCTATATGGATGCAGTAGGAGAGTACCTTCGGTTCATCCTGTTCCTGGATGACTTATATGGACGGATGTCTAACAGAGTATTTCCAAAGGGAATTACACGCGTTGATTTCTCCAAACGTACCATAGTCGATGGCGGAGAAATGGTTATTCTCTAGCCAAATAAACTAGAGTATTTTTGTGGACGTCAATAAAGTGTGATCTGGCGGATCTGACGATGTGGCATTCAAAGTGTATGATGACCAGATGTTAAAGTTAAGTTCTGACCTCAAGCCTCATCAACCGGGAAATGACAAAAATCGGGCAGGCAACATGGCTATGTGGGTCGCTCCCATTAGGATGTATGATCACCTATCTAGAGAAAATCTATTTGCTTCTTTAATCTATATTTCGATGTTGTCCCTTTTCGGGAGGCGGTTGCTGATCCCAACCGTCAGTGATATACATTCGATACACTCAAGCGAAATGAGTGGTCGGTCATGTGAGGGCCGGGTTGCAAGACGTTCTTGTTGAACCTAGTATTCGCCTCTAGAGATACACATACGGAAGGTGGTCCCATACCTTGTCAAGTTGGAATCAAATATCCAATAAGCGCCCGCGGTTTTCGATTGTATGCTATATGGCGAGCGTGAGATGCAAGCGTTCCTCTAGATTTTTAATTACTTATATTTAGACATTATGATAATGGGTGCGTTTTTTAGAGGTCCCTATTAAGTTTCAAAATATATAAAAAACCCGGTCATAAACTTATTGTAAATTAGGTCCCTATTTTTTGAAAAGTCATCAAAAAAATATAAAAAAAATATAAAAAAATCACGATAATTCGTATTTAAATTAAACATGTACTCGCACAAAAATTCAGATCATAATAAAATCAAAACATGCATCAAAATCAAAAAAATACAGAAAACAACGAAAAATGCAGTAATTTGCATCAAATCATGCACATATTTGGAATACTTGCATTCATCTGTGCAAGTATTTCTCTGTTATATTTTTACATGCAATACTTGCATACATGTGTGCAAGTATTTCAAATAGTTGCATACATGTATGCAAGTTTCTGCACACATTTTATTTTCACATGTAAATACTTGCATACATGTGTGCAAGTATTTCAAATAGTTGCACACATGTATGCAAGTTTCTGCATACATTTTCAACTAAAACAGCTTCAGAAATAGTTGCATACATGTATGCAACTATTGGCAAAAGTTGCATACATGTATGCAACTATTTGCAAGTTTTTAAATTCACAATACATCCCTGTGATGTTTTCTCTGTAAACCCGCCCCCTATTTTAGCTGCCGCCTGGAATCTTCCGCCTGCCACTTTCCATACCTCCGCCTCTTTCATTTTCTGTCCAAATTTTCAGGCGCTATCACTTAAAAAAAAAATCTAAAATCTATAAATATTCTCGGCAGTCCACAGAAATTAAAAAAAAAAGTTGCATAAATGTATGCAACTTTTACGAATAGTTGCATACATTTATGCAACTATTCGAATACACATGCATATATTTATGCACTCCTGTTTGAAAAATTGCATACATGTATGCAGTTTTTCTATATAACTGCATACATGTGTGCATATATGTCAAAATATATGCAAACGTGAATAAGTTGCACGTAGGTATGCAGTTTTTAAATAAATGCATCAGCAGATGCATGTTTTAACAATATGTGCATGCATGTATGCATTTATACTGCAGTTTTGACGCAGATTTGAAATAAATGCATACATGTATGCAACTAATCAATTTATATGCATGTTTTCATGCAATTTACTGCATTTCGTTGATTTTCTGTATTTCATGATTTTGACGTTGTTTTTAATGTTTTTTTGATCTGATTTTTTTCACGATTAATTGTTTTAATTAAATACGAATTTACATGATTTTTTTATATTTTTTTGATAAATTTTCGAAAAATAGGGACTAAATTTACAATAAGTTTATGACCGGATGTGAGCCTAATTAAGTTTCGTTTTAGGGATGTGTGCCTAATATTCACTATGATAATATCAGAGCAAGCTATGATTTCAAAACGTTTTGGATTATAGTAAGGTAAAAACCGTCCGTGTTTATGTGTGGACTGGTCTTACTATTATCCTTTTATTTAAAAAGGATTTTCCAAAGTTAAACAAGTGTGTGTTCTGTGAAATTATCACTGATAGTATTCAAGACTGACCTGGTGTATTTTGTTTTAAATCAAATGTGCTCGGGTCAGACCGAGTGTATTTACAGGTTATATTCGCTTGGAGTTTTCAGGAGCTGGAAGCAGGCGGTTTCACCACTAGTTATATAAAGTATTGTTCCGCTGTGTCTGATGTATGTGGTACTCTGATGATTGGTATGTATATACAGTTCTTTTGTAAAAGGTATTTGATATTATATTTTATTCGTTCCGCTGTAAGATTCTGATGTGTTCTTCTTCTTTCTTCTGTTCTAATATTTCTTTCTATTCTCATCCTCTAACTTCTTTCTCATGACAATCCAGTGTTTTCGATGCTTGATTAGTCGACATGGTGGTTTTATATCGATTTTCGGGGTCGAAAATCCCCTAGGTCGTTACAGTGGTATCAGAGCTATTGATTTAGAGATAACCTTGGCTCTGTGGTGTGACTCAATAGAGATGGGGTTAGCAATACCCTAGATTGAGTTGTGTATATATAATCGAGAGCGCGTATTTGTAAATTTGATTATAAAATTATTTTTGAAATTATTTTCGTCCAACTTATTTTATAATATAATAAAAGTAATGATTATTATAGTATGGGCAAATTGTTTTGATTTGTTGATGTTAATGTGCGTGATATGTTTGGATGGTGTGCTCGATGAATAAACCTGAACATGAATCGATTGGTTTAAAACCAATTTGAAATAAATAGGTTGGATAATCAATCCAGATAAATAAATTTGAATGGATAATTAAAAAAAATGAAGTGATTATAAATAATTATAATCGCATGTGGATTGAATTGTGAGTATAATTGGTTGATGTGGATGTTTTGAACATAACTGACATTTGGTTGATGACTAATGGAATTCATTTGAGTTGAGAAACAGGTGCTGAAGAGCCAATTCAGTTTTAAAATCCGTTCAAGAGAGGAATTCTGGAGTTAATTGAATCCAGTTTGAGAAGAGCTGCAAAATAACTGAGCAAGCTCGAATATAAAATATCGCTTATCGCTTAATAACGCTCGCAAAAAGGTACGCCTAAGAAAATATGAAATTTTTGGTTTTATTTGGTTTTTGAGTTTGAATTTTGGATTTTTCCGACCATGAGAGTCGATGAATATATATTTCTTGATCCTGCAATATTGCAGATGATCCTCCGTACAGGGGAGACTCTGCCGAAATTTTTCCAAAATTTAAGGAGTTAGAAATTTTTTGAAGATTTTTAGAAAATTATTTTATTGTAATAAATTGGTTTTAAAAAACCAATTGGGTTTGTTTGAAAATAAATTCAAGTTTTAAAATTAATTCTTTTTGGAAAAGATAAAAGGGATTTAACGTTCTTTCTGCCTTAGCAATTTCGAGGACGAAATTATTTTAAGGGGGAAGGAATGTAACGACCCGTATTTTTCCGCCTATTTATTTGGATTATTTTAATTATTTTTAATTATTTAAAATATTGGTTTGGATTTGAATGATCGAATTTAACGATTTTATTTGGAATATATTATTTAAATAAATAATAAAATAATAATTTAATTTCCATAATATTGGAAAATGTGGAATTGGCAATATATTGGGATCGGGCAATATAAAATAGGTTAATATTGTTTTTGCTGAAATTATAGAGACGATTTCGGTTAGAAAGGACGACGGAATATATATGGTTTATAATTTAATTAAATAACGAGCTGTAGCGGCACGGTAGTTCGCGTTTTGGCGTTTTGAACTTCAATTGGTCGTACTGGGTTCAAAATAAGTCGGATTTCCTCGAAACAAGAAACGTTGGGACCGGTTTGAAGATATCTTTCCGATGGTAGAGAAAAATCAAATTTTCGTCATGTAGATTTTATTTTATGTCCAAATCAAATTTTGAAAAGGTCGCTATGGAATTTCCTTTATATATATAGCGATTTATTTATATTAAATAAATGGTTTTTAAATATTTTAAATACCGATTTGGCTTCAAACTCAACCCTAGCTATTTTAATTGAGTAGTATATGAAATTCTGGTCGTGTATGGCCAATTTCGATATTTTTACAATATTATATTGAGGTACTTTAAAATTGGTTCATTTTATTTGAATTTGACAGTTATAAAAGGGACATTTTTCAAACGACCTCTGTTTTCGACGAAACAAATTTTGTTGGACCATAACAGTAAATTATTGCTAGATTTTCAAACTGCACATCAATCGGTGTTATTCTGTGAGCGTGGCAAAATAAAATGTAAAATAAATCGATCAAATTGGACGTGTACGAACGCTATTTGAGCAAACAGACACGGAATTCGATGAAACAAGTTTCGTTAGGACCGTATCGTCAAAATATACTATGCCGTCTAGTTGCGTCTCGAACGGGGTTTGTATGTGAGCGCAGCAACAAATAAACGGTGTTCGAAATAGCGATAGGTACAAAATAAAAATCGTTAGTCAACGTCGCTCGTCAAATCAACTTAAATTATATTATTTTCACTTATATAAGGACCTAAAGACTCAGCCCATTTCAGCCATTTCTTCTATTCTTCAGCAATTTTGCAGAAAAACCCTCAAACACGATTTAATTTATATCTCAAAATCTGTCATGAATTTGCAAGGGGATCCTGAAGTAAACTAGTAGATCGGGTCCGTATCTACTTGCTCAGAAAAATTGGGAACCTATGGTGGTTGGAGTTGGCCGGAATTTCACAAAAACCAGCGAAAATCGGTTTCTTTCTTCTTCAAAATTAGGGAGTTTGGGTTGATTTCAGGTGTCGGGACCTTAGGGGTTTTATAGAGGCGAGGCAAGGCATCGATTTGGCTGTGGTCGGAGTTTCTGAAACGGAGTGTGGTAGTCGGAATGCTGAGATGAACGGAGAGGACATTTCTGGAGTGATTTTTGAAAGCAGAAAATGGTTTTGGCCATTTTCCGGCGGGTCTGGTCAGTATCAGGTGGTGGTTGCTGATGGTCGACGGAAGGGGGATGTGCGGCGGTGGTAATGGCGAAGGTCCGGTGGTCTAATTCATGGCGTGGCGGACAGGAGGCGGGATTGAACGGACTTCGGTCTCCATGGGTTCCTGGCGCCGTGGGGTTGATCTGGGGTTGGCTGCCTCTGGCGGAGAGGGCTCGCGTCACGGCGGATCCAAGGGGCCAGTCAGGTGGGTCCCAGGAAGGCGGAGGCGTCGCCGGCGAGGTCAAAAGGACGTCAAACTTCGGTGGGAAGAAGAAGATCGGGGTTGAGGAATTATCGAAGTAGAAAACGCGTGAATACTTTAATCACTACTGACGTGGATCTAATTAGAATAAATAAAGGTAAATATTTTAGTTAATTATTAATTTATTTATATAGTTTAAAATCATATATTATATAAAACTTTAAATCAGCGAAACTTGTACGTACGATAACAAAATTTGACGAAACTGGATCCGTTGGGATCGCAGGGATGAAACCTAGGTGATGACACTGACTAGGCTCTGATCTGACGCCATTGAAATTTCAGCAAATTTTGAACGTCCGTTCATAATTAAATGCAACAAACGCGTCAACCGTCGACCAGAACAAAATCTGGTGAGTTAATTCTCACACCTTCTGGAGTCCTGTGATGTGATAAATCCATAGAAAAATATAATCTACAATTTACAGTATAAATTGGTTGATTGGATGTGATGGATGCAAATTGGTTGTTATGCTTGGATTGGTTGCAGTTGTTTATATTCCGTTATTTATTTAATTCATATATTTTTATCAACTGATATCTGTGATGCAGAGAAGGACAGGTTGGAGGGATCCAACCAGATTCCTCAAATAAACTGTATTTTTGTTTGTTGTGCATACATATAAATTGTTCACCCTGACTGACACCAAAACCTGTCTGTATGTTGATGGTTGAATAAATATTCACTCGTGTTGTGTTTAAAATCAACCGATAGTGTTGACTGAGTAATTGGCAGAATGACCTAAAATATATGGTTTTACACATCGGGCTACCGTCAGGTGGATTGCTGTTGTTTGAAAGTATAAATTATTTTATAACAGGATTAAAGTTTTTTGTTATTTTATAAGGATTTAAATTGGAATTCTCAAATGAATATATTAAGTCGAGTTTGCAAGAGAAATTATTTTAAAAGGTTTATGTAAGTTAAAAGCAGAAGAACCAAAGTATTTAACTACGGGTTGGTAAAATTAGATAATGGTTTTTATAATAATTAAATAGTGATTTCAAAGTAATTTAATTAATTTAAAAAGGGAAATGGAAAATGAAATCAGTTAACTGCTAACTGATATGTACGGGTGGGAAGAATCAGCCGTTTTGAGTAAAATAGACAAAGGAGATAAATTTGATTTAAATACACCGAATAATGAAATTATTAGTTAATCCTCAATTAACTATAAGTTAAGGAAAATATAGAACTGTTTAGAGTAAATAAAATGATTTTAACTTGTTAAGCTTTTCCAAATGGTAAATATACTATATTTAGTTAATAATCAAGTTAACTATATTAACATAGTTAGTAAGAAAGTTAATTATTATTATTTGGTTAATAGTAATTAAAGTGATGATTTGTAATTGGAATTCAAGGTAGAAGTGATCAGATGACAATAAGTTTGGTCGAAAGAGAGATAAAAGTTTTATAAAAGGATTTATGATCCCAGTTTTCCAAACGAGATTTGTAAATGGAAGTTGATTATTGGACGTGGGTTTTTCATTTAAACCCAAAGTATAAGTGAAATAAGGTATCAAGTTCAAAAGGGGCGTTTATTGAAAATTTACTTAATCAAAGGAATTAAGTAAAGAGATTATCGAACGAAGGTTTTAATATAAGGAATGGCTTATAAAACCAGATTTGAAATCAAGATTGTAAACGATATTTTAATATCAGTGGTTAAGTTACAAACTGTTATTTATTCTGAGATAAGAACGTTGTCGATCAAGGTCTGAGAGGTAACTAAAATACCCCAACTTGATTGGCTTCACTATTATCGAGGAATGGTATCAGTTAGAAGTGAGTGAAGGTATTGGAATTGGTTTTATACTATACAAGGAATATCGAATTCAAATGCGAAGTTTTGGGAAATTAAATAATATTGAAATATTAGTTTCAAAAGAAATAAGAATATTGATTTCAAATTTTATAGAATATTTGTTATCCAATTAGAGTTGATCGAATTTAGTATTTGAAAAGAGTTAGTCAAACGTCGTTATTCAGGAAGAGTTACCATTGCGTACGACTGCTAGCGTAATTCGCAGGGCTGTGGATAGCCTATGGCGGTCGGATGTTTCCTGAGGGAATCAGGCGTAACCATTGTGTTCGCTGCGATCTAGAGTCGAGCGAATGGAGTAAGTCGAATATTAGTTAATCGATTGGAGTAATCAAGTCAAGTTAGTGCAATTGAGTTTAATATGTCGAGTAGTCAAGTTAGAGTTAATCGATCAAAGTAAATCAGTCAAAATTAATCAGAGGAAATTTGGTTGATATCATTAATATATTAAATAAGAATTCAATCATCGTATTTTAAATATTAAAAGGGTTAGAAGTCTTAATTAGGCAGAATTGAATTAGTTTGTTTTAAATTTTAAAGGGCCAAGTAATGCTGAATATTGAACCAGTAAACTCATTGGGGTGTCATGTTTGAAACACTATATATTTTGATAGTTAAATCACCGACTATCAAATCTGTCCAATACGATTGTTGGTACGGAAAGACCGGGATTGAATTTATATTCGAAAACCATTCCGGCCAACAAATACATGAAGAGATCAGAAGATGATCGAGATGGAGCATTGAAGACCGTAGAATTTCATAAATGGAAGTACCATTAATATTCTCAGCCTTGCAAGCAGAGATAAGCTGTGAATCTACGGGTTGCAAGGACTACTCGCTACTGATCCTTGGGGTGATTCCTATATGGATGTTGTAGGAGAGTACCTTCGGTTCATCCTGTTCCTGGATGACTTGTATTGATGGATGTCTAACAGAGTATTTCCAAAGGGAATTACATGCGTTGATTTGTCCAAACGTACCATAGTTGATGGCGGAGAAATGGTTATTCTCTAGCCAAATGAACTAGAGTATTTCTGTGGACGTCAATCAAGTGTGATCTGGTGGATCTAACGATATGGCATTCAAAGTGTATGATGACCAGATGTTAAAGTTAAGTTCTGACCTCAAGCCTCATCAATTGGGAAATGACAAAAATCGGGCAGGCAGCATGGCTATGTGGGTCGCTCCCATTAGGATGTATGATCACCTATCTAGAGAAATCTATTTGCTTCTTTAATCTATATTTCGATGCTATCCCTTTTCGGGAGGCGGTTGCTGATCCCAACCGTCGGTGATATAAATTCGATACACTCAAGCGAAATGAGTGGTCGGTCATGTGAGGGCCGGGTTGCAAGACGTTCTTATTGAACCCAGTGTATTCGCCTCTAGAGATACACATACGGAAGGTGGTCCCATACCTTGTCAAGTTGGAATCAAATATCCAATAAGCACCCGCGGTTTTCGATTGTATACTATATGGGGAGCGTGAGATGCAAGCGTTCCTCTAGATTTTTAATTACTTATATTTAGACATTATGATAATATCAGAGCAAGCTATGATTCAAAACGTTTTGGATTATAGTAAGGTAAAAACCGTCCGTGTTTATGTGTGGATTGGTCTTACTATTATCCTTTTATTTAAAAAGGATTTTCCAAAGTTAAACAAGTGTGTGTTCTGTGAAATTATCACTGATAGTATTCCAGACTGACCTGGTGTATTTTGTTTTAAATCAAATGTGCTCGGGTCAGACCGAGTGTATTTACAGGTTATATTCGCTTGGAGTTTTCAAGAGCTGGAAGCAGGCGGTTTCACCGCTAGTTATATAAAGTATTGTTCCGCTGTGTCTGATGTATGTGGTACTCTGCTGATTGGTATGTATTGTAAAAGGTATTTGATATTATATTTTATTCGTTCCGCTGTAAGATTCTGATGTGTTCTTCTTCTTTCTTCTATTCTAATATTTCTTTCTATTCTCATCCTCTAAGTTCTTTCTCATGACAATCCAGTGTTTTCGATGCTTGATTAGTCGACATGGTTGTTTTATGTCGACTTTCGGGGTCGAAAATCCCCTGGGTCGTTACAGTTTTAAATGGAAATAGATGATATATATATATATATTATGGCTTGAATAGAACGCACCACGAAACGACCATTCGCGAATTTCGACCATTAACTTCAAATTGATGTAACGGGAGATCTACCGTCGGATTCTCCTAAAACCGGAACCATTAGGTTCGTATCGAAAAGAGCTTTGCAACGAATATAAGATATTTAAATTTAAATGTTTAATTTGGAAATATGTCCAAATTAAATTTGGAAAAGGTCGTTATGGAAGCAGTTTGGTGGCCGTTATTGGAAACCGACTGTACGGGCCTTGATAAAATTATTAAAAATATTAATAATTTGTGTAAAATAATAATAAATGACATGGAAAGAATTTGGATTAAAAATTCCAACTTTGTAAAGATAAAAATATATTTTTATCAAAATGAACTAGTTATTAACTAGAAAAATAATCCAACATTTTTAAATAAATAGATTAGGTTTGAGAATGGTTTTAATTTAACCAGAATTTCCATTATATGAATTGGATTAGATTTGAACTGAAATAATCTTCAGAATATATCTATATTGGATTCCGTGATTATACAGATATTGTTGAGGAATTTGGAAGATATATATATATATATATCGTTATTTCAATATGATATTTGTTAATTTCAGAATTTGGTGTTGAATATAAGCCGATGCTATTTTTACTTAGAGCCTTATATTTAATATCAAATTGGATTTTGGATTTGTCGTGAACTGTGTTTAAATGACATTGGTTCTTTAACCCAGTTAAAGCAGGATTAATTTCAGAAAGTTGAACAATCAATAAGAAATGATTTTTGGGATTGAAACCAAATGGAGTTTGAATAAATCTAAGTTTAGATTGTGAATCAATAAATGGTAATAGAATTTATCAAAACCCGTGATGTGATTAAACCAAATTTACTTGGTGGTTCATATTGATTTTGGTTGATTGATTGTTTAGATGGTGCTAGACCAATTTATGAGTAGAATATACTTTTACATTTAGCATTGGGTTGAGTAAAAATATCTATGTTCTAACACCTTGTGAAACACTTCACGATTTGACTATAAGGTGTTTAGCAATGTTGTTTATTTAAAAATTTAATGAATGATTTTGAAATGGGATTTCCTTAAATGGAAATAAGTGTTATTCCCGATTTTGGGCGGGGAATGTTTTCAATGATATTTCTTAAGTGAGAAGAATAGTATTCCCGATTTTGGATAGGGAACGTTTTATAAAATGTTTTATAAAATAGCAAAGATTTCGAGGGCTAAACCCAATGATTTCGAAATGATTTGGAAGTGTATTATGATTTTACATTGTGGTTCATCGCGTATCCGATTAGTTGTTATTGATAACATATCTGTTTGGTGGCAGAGACTTTATTCTCTTGCTCAACACCCTTCTTTGAGATGTACGAGCTCAAAGGCTATGTGATTAATAGTAACTGGTCATATGTGTTAATTTCTGATGTGAAGTACTATAATTTGAAATTACTTATGATTATTATGTTGTGAAATGATTTTCCCTACTTTGGATATGAAATAATTTAGTATGTGGCTAAAGACTCGGGTAACCCATGTGACTAAAAGTATGGGTGTTATAGCCTTAAATGGCCTTGGGTGGTGTATGCTTCCATGCGTGGGAGGTGCATCGTCAGTATAGCCCGCTCCATCGTGAGAGGTGCACATATATATCAAGTTGCTTAGGTGCATGCCCTTTTCCATGTTGATGGGAGAAACCTCCTGATATTTGCTTGCATATTTTTTTGTATGCATTGTGATGATTTGGAATTCATATTTCCAAATGATTTGGTTTGAGATCCCGAAGTGAAATCTACTTTGGTATAAAAGCTAGATATGTATTTCAATTGATTTGAAATGAGAAATCGAGAAATAAAGTCCAAAGGAATAATTTATGTAAAGTGAATTGGATTTGAAAAATCTAAGTGTGGTGATTAATCTAGATGTGTAGATTGGAAAATTGCGTGTTGGTTGATGCATTGTAGATCCATTTCTCTATATTGGTTGTTGTTGGTGCATTGGCATTCATGGGGGTAAACCTATTCCATGTTAGCGGCGTGGTCGTGTAATTTGCCTTATCATTTATATAAGTTAATTTTAAATGAAGAGTTCCTCATACCAATCCCATGACTGACTCGTAGTTTGCTTTCCCCTTGCAAACTCGGGTGCCCTTATTTTCCACACGGGCAGTCGAGAGGTTTGTTTGCAGATATTTATTTATTGAGAAGGATTCTGGACTGAAGCTTAAAGTTGTGTCCAGAGCATTGATAGTCTTCCTCTGTGTTAGTTTATTTGTTTCCCCCGCATTGTATTACATTTATTGTAAATTAATCTTATGCTGCATTATTATTCTTCGATATACTCTGATATATTATGTGCTTTGATGTAACATTATTATGATGTTTATAAAAGCCTTCTGTTGTTTGTTCTGATGTGTTGTGCGCCCAGAGTTAGCATATCTGGACTTCAAACGTTCTTGGTCGGTTTAATGATCGATTAGGTCCGAGCGAAATCCGTAACGTTACAATTGGAACCTCTTTACACAACTCATTTATTAATAAAGATCCTTCCCTTTATATTTAAAAACTATATTTCATTTACATGGTTTAATTCATTTCTTAAGTGATCATTTTTTTAAAATCATCATCTCAATTAAAATTTCCCTTTACAAGTTTAATTTGGATTTATATTTCAAATCCCTATATACTTATCCATTTTAATAATTTAAAATAACTCATTGTGGATTTTATCTAAGAATCTATTCGTCAATTCCCTTACGCTAATCTGTTTCACTTTATTTTGTTTGGAAATCCCTTTTTGATTATATCCTTTTGCTTAATTTAGTTTTTTATTGTGAAAATGATTAAAATATCGCCTCATCTTGAGATTTCCTCTATAAATTTGTTTATCATATTTGGATTCGTTATCCAACTCTTATACAACCCTTTTCTAAATTCAACTAATACCTTATTACAACTCGACTCCTTTTAAATAATTTCCACTTGAAAAGATAATCACCAAAATTATTAATTAAAAATATAATTAATTTGATATAAACTTGCTTAATTGTTTCCCTTGAAAACAATTATCTTATATTATTAACATTTCGGTTAGTTTCTATCTTCCTTACTTATTGTAAAAATAAATTGTTTAATAATCTCTTATGTACAATACAATTATAAAACTATTTATAAAATTTCTATTTATAATAACTTGTGTAAAATAAACTTGGAAACTCGATTTAGTTATAAACATAAATTTTATAACTTAAAACACCGTCAATTCGCCTAACGGCAAAACGGCGTTTAAAAACAATAGGTTTTAGGTCATTCACTGCCAATTGCTTAATCAATAGAGTCTACTGATTAAAACACAACAAACATTGAATTCAATTCGACGATCAACACCCAATCAATACTCAACATTCAAACAGGGTATAATGTCATTTAAGTTGAATAATTCGTGAATAATACAATAAACAATAACAAATAATCATTTGAGGAATCCGATTGGATCCCTCCAACCTGTTCTTCCCTGCATCACAGATTATAATAACAATTTATAATAATATATATAATAATTTTCCATTAATCTGCTATTTTAAAATGATGAAATAAAAATAACGTCAACCAGTCAAACAACAAACAATCAATAACCATCTATAGCACCCAATTAACCAATTTTATATTACCAACGGTAAGTTATAATTATATGAATTTAGCACATCTAAGAATTCCAGAAAAGTGTGAGAGTTAACTCACCAATTATTTTGATAGATGGTTGTCGCGTTGTTTCATATAATTTTAAATAGACGTTTGAAATTTTGGTTGCTTCTGAATCGAACAGATCAGCTTGACATCGTAGTGTTAATACGGTTCTAACACCCTTTATTTCACCTAATTCTATTTACATATGAACGAGATATGATTATTAAAATATTAAATATAAATTAAACGAAACTATAATTAGCTTAAACTATTTATAATTTTAATAACTTTAATCAACGTATGAATTAACTCCTGATGCAAAACTTACCGTGCAAACCCATTCGAAATTTATTGTTCTTCCCTGGTTGTAACGACCCGACTTTTTGCCCGGTTTTTGCCGGTAATTAAACCAACTTAAACCGTTCATAAAGACGGATTGTTAGGGGGACTTACACATTTGCACAAAATAAAAAGAACTTTTCCATTATCATTAAAATAATATTACATCAAAGTTATAAAAGGTAAATCAAAGTACATCGATTACATAGCGGAAAAGATACTGAACTCAGCGGAAGAATGCGAATGCTTTAAGACATAATAGCTCCAGCTAAAACCGAAATCCTACTCCAACCAACTCCAAGACTAAATCTTCGAACCAAACTAGTAGGTTGCCCGTGTAAAAATTATGGGCTCCCAGAGTTTAGGTGTGGGAACAATAAACTCTGGGTCAGTCATGGGGCTGGTGTGAGAACTCAAAACAGTTGTTTTTAGGGTTTATTTTAAAGTTAGGTAATTCACTGGACCACGCCGCTAATGCGGAATGGGTTTACTCCATGTGAATACCAATGCATAGAAATCCGCAATGACTTTTTGAAAAATGAAGCTATCATAAGCTCGTCCCACATCACACAATGTAAGCGCACACCAGATGGGCGAGTTTTTCCTTATGATAACCAAAAATGCCTTCATACGTGAAAATTCTCTTTTACTACTATACATAGTGTGAAAACCATTTTATCAAATAAATGTATTAATCCCAGCCAGCAAAATGCCCCATCCCATTATATTGACGTAATGCTGCTAGTAACCAGTTAGCTATACAATCAAAACCGTACGGGCTCGTAGTGTAGATTGGGTTTCCAACATGATGGTTCCTGGTACAAAAGATCATTCGTGGGCTCACAAACATTCTTACGCGCATCATCCTAGTAATCGCGGATAATGTCCAGACTCGGACTCCGTTATACTAGACCACCATACATGAATAAGAGTATCTAACAAATAGCATCCCAGACTGGGGACTTCATAGTTCCCATTCATCATCATATCCCGGTGCACCGAACATACGAAACGAACAGAAAAAATCTAACCATAGTTTACCATCAATCCGGGGTGTGAGGTTCGTCGAGGTCACGATATACACAAACCTACGCTTAAATAAGTCATGCTTTGATCATCCATAGCTCATCACATAACTTAAGTATGCCACATTGTAACGACCGGGTAGGGATCCGACGCTCGATTTCTGACAATAATACATAATCCCGCATTTCTTGCCAAAACTCAAGTATCGAACCCACCAGATTGTTATTAGAAAGAATGTAGAGGGTGAGACAAGAAAGAAAAAAATATTAGAATAGAAGAAGAAGAAGATCCAACACATCACAGAGTCTCACATCGCAGCGGAACAAAATATAATATAGAAATAAATCTTTATTGAGAGCTTGTAAATATACTTACAATCATCAGAGTACATCAATGCACACCAGAACAGTTATAATGACATGTCCTTGTGTACATCACACAGCGGAAAAATACTAGGTAATATCATACGTCTGAACTTCTCCAACACGTCTTTGGATTTCATGGCGTTCTATAACCTGGACCTGCAGACCCGGGATAACCCGAGCATTACAAACACCGGGTCAGTCTGGTGAACCAGAGTGAGAAAACCTCTTAAGTTTAAAAGCATCACACAACTTGATTTTAAAGTTCAAATTTGTTTCTGAAATAAAAAGGTAATCGTAAGACCAATCCACACATAAACACGGACGGTTTTTATCTTACGATAACCCAAAACAGTTTTTGAAAATCAATACTTCTCGGATATTATAATAGTGTCTAAGTACAAATAAATAAAATCTAGCAGAACGCTTGCATCTCACGCTCCACATATATAGTATACAAACAAAACTGCGGCGCTTATTGGAGAATGGATTTCCGACTATGACAAGGTATGGGACCACCTGCCGATCGTGTATCTCTAGAGACGAATACACACGGTTCAACAAGAACGTCTTGCAACCCGGCCCACACATGACCGACCGCTCATTTCACTTGAGTGTATCGAGTGTATATCACCAACGGTTGGGCTCAAACCACCGCTTCCCGATAAGGGACAGAATCGATTAGATTAAAGAAGCAAAAGGGATTTCTCTAGATAGGTGATTATACACCCTAATGGGAGCGACCCACATAGCCATGCTGCCTGCCCGATTTTTGTCATTCCTGGTTGATGAGGCTTGAGGTTCGAATTCCTTTTATCACATCTGAATACCATTCACTTTGAATGCCACATCGTCAGATCCATCAGATATCACTAATTGACGTCCACAAAAATACCCTAGTTGGGAGCTAACCAACTATGATACGTTTGAAGAAATCAACGTACGTGGTCCTTTGGAAGTACTTTGTCAGACACTCGTTCATACAAGTCATCCAGGAACAGGATGAACCGAAGGTACCCTCCTACCGCATCCTTATATAGGAATCACCCCAAGGATCAGTAGCGAGTAGTCCTTGCAATCCGCAAAATCTCAACCACGACCGAATCATGTCAGAATATCTCTGCGTTGCAACACAGAGAGTATTCGTCAAGTAATCCTTCCGCTTATGAAGATCCACAGTCTTCCCTTGCTCCGTCTTCAATCGACGTCTTCACGTATTCGCTGGTCGGAATGGTTTCGAATATAAATTCAATCCCGGACTTTCCGTACCAACAGCGTATTGGCCATGATTTTGATAGTCGGTTTTTTTTTACTATCAAAATAAACAATCATAAAAATAAATCCATTGGTTTATTTCACAGCGTCACTTGGCCATAAAAATATTCTCAAATCATTTTATTGAAAATACTTCAATAAATACTTTAAAATCCTATCCAATTTTCCTTTATTATCCTTCAAAACATTTGTCACCACAATATTTACCCTTATATAATTACGAGATAAATTCACTTGCTATCGTAGAATCATCGTTATGAAATTCCCTTTTATTCTGTTATCATAAAAAAATCATTTCATATTCTCACACCCCTCTTTATTTCCTTGATTTTGGAATCCCGCCATATATCCAAAACCTTCAAATAATGTTACGCCAATACTTACCCAAAATCATTTACTTTAACATCTCCACTATCACGACTCATACCATCCTTCGACAATCCTGAAGTCGTTCAAGTTGGGGTATTTTAATTACCTCTCAGACCATGATCAACAACGTTCTTATCGTAAGATAAATATGAATCGAAATTCAAAAACTCATATTCGTGTTAACACCACTTCACTATTGTATTAAAATACGGTTTTATAAATCCGTCTTGCTTTTTTTGAAATCTCGTCTTTTAAATATATGGTTATTATTGAATTCCTCGATCTAGTAAATGATTAACACATATTAACTTTTAAATTTTAACTTCTTTAAAACTCGTTGTCCATCTTCTGGATTTTTCTTCAAATCAGAGTACAAAACATTTTACCAAATTATAGAAATCCTTTCCTAATTCTTTTAAATCATTTCCCTTGGGAAATCGCATTCCAATCTCATCTATTTCACTCAACGTTAAGTTACAACTTAACGCTTAACTCTCCATCTTCTTATCCACCACTTATTTACACCTCTATGGTTGAATACAAAGCCATTTTCCATCTTGATCCCCTTTACTCCAAGTATTAAGTAACTTTTTAATTTAAGCTTACAATATTCGCTTAAAGACACTCGATAACTTCATTTACTAATTTTGTTTAAACATAAACCTTTACATAAACTTCCTTTGAAACTAAATCATAATTTATTTCTAACTTCCATTTCTTATTTAAATGATATTTAAGAAACAGTTCCTTAAATTAAATAAACTTTAATCTACTTCTAGAATTAAATTTCCTTTTTAAAACTTTATTTTAAAAATATATATTCTAAAATCTACATTCAGTTATAAACTGAAATTCATTATTATCGATTCACCTGACGGTAGATCGAACTAAATATAACCGTTTGAAATTTGGCCATCCGCTAGGAATTTCCCAACCAACATCACAATTGGTTAATAACCAAACAAAGGTTGAATTTGGGTTTCACAACCAACAACCAATTCTATAAGCCAATCATATGGGTTCCACAGTTTCATATCAGATAAATAATCAATCTAACTGATAACGGTCAACCAAAAGTAATTCAAGCACCTAATTCAATTTAAACATGTTTATATTATAATAAACGTAACCAACAAAGTAAGTTACCTTGTTTGGAAAATCATCGTTAAAATAACGACGTTATTTCATTTAAATTAAACACCCGTTTAATTTAAATAATTGATAAAAATATTTAACACACATCAAACAGCCATCAATCAACCAATAACTAGCAGCCATAAATAGAGATGATAAACCCGACTTATAATTATTATAAGTGGGAACTGAGTGAGATTAACTCACCTGGATCTGCGCTTGTATACGCAGCTCGTTTCAGATGAATTCCAACTCGTTTGATTCAATTCCCTTCTGTACCGTCCTGCTTATAAACATGGTTCCATTCTGTCTTGAATCGGTCAATTCTAATAAAATATAAATACGACGTTAATATTTAAAACCTTATTTTATTTAAATAACTAATTAATTTGAATTAGTTTAAGTTAACGAACAAATTACTTGGTTTTGAATACTTTGGCTTGTCTCCTTTATTCACCGCTTCGTCTGCGCCCGCCATATTCCAAACCATGACCGCTATTCCAGACCCTGGCCAAATGGTTTTAAACCCCTATCATGATTTTATATAATATTATCAACAGTTAAAATATAATTTAATTAACTTTAATTAAGATATAATGGGCTTTACCCAAAAAGGATACGTTGTCCTCAAACTTCTTCAATACGGCAGGCAACAAACCCCTTCTTGCTACTGAAATTGGAAAACATGTCATTGCCGTGCAACAGTCCATACCCTTTGATTCCACCGCACCATTTTCTTTTCATTTTTTCATTTTCTTTTTGTAAAGGCCCTAAAGCCCACAAATTCAGCCCAATCTCTCCACTTAATAAACCTTACCCTAAAAGAAACAGCCGCCTCCTCACTTAATACCC
>JASFAX010007472.1:0-24251 GCA_030737875.1 Allium sativum
ACGGACATGATAATCAAACAGAAAAACCAGACTTTCAACGGAAATAGTTCTACCTCTTTCCTGAATCGGTGGAACCGCGAGAGCCTGAACTTGCCCCCTTGCCTGACCTGGTGCCATAAGAGCTTGCACCTGTCCCCCTGAGGTAGATCCCGTCCTTTGCCCCTTCTTAGGGCAGTCCTTCACTAGATGCCCTGCTTCGCCACAGTGGAAGCAGCCAGTCTTCTTCTTCTTCTTTCGACAATCTTTGCTTAGGTGGCCTGGTGTCCCGCAATTGAAGCACTTTTTCTTTCCCTTGCCACCGTTGCCTTTCCCACCCTTGTTTTGCTGTTGCTGTTGAGGTCTCTTCTGATCTCCTTTCTTCTCGGGTGCCTTATTAGCATTGGGACCCTTCTCTTCCTCATGCATGAGTGCCATGTCTACTAGCTTCTCAAAGGTGGCCCCCATAGGGATGTGAGTCATAGCCAATCCATGCATCGGTTCATTCAAGCCTTTAACGAACCTCGAAGCCTTCTTCTCCGGTGTATTCACCATGTCTATGCCAAACCTTGCCAATTGATTAAACTTGTTGACATATTCCTTCACTGAGAGGTTTCCTTGCTTTAGAGTCAAGAACCTTTCCATATACAAGTTTTCCTCCGCCCTTGAGAGAAACTTTGACACAAACCTTTGCCTGAAATCCGCCCAAGAGTCAACAGGGCGTTCTCCATTAGTGACCTCCCACCAGAATGAGGCCTCTCCCTTCATTAACCAAGCAGCTAACTTGACTTTCTTTCCTTCTTCCATCTCAAAGATATCTATCAACTCTTCCACCTCCTTAAGCCAATCTCTAGCTTCCACAAAAGTTTCTGATCCTTGAAAAGGTTTCCCTCCCATAGCCTTAAATTCCTTGCAAGTCTTAGCAAAAGTATCCGTGCGAGGAGGAGGAGGGGGAGGAAGATCGGGTGCTACTGTTGGTGGAGGAACATTTGCTGGACCCGCAGTGGTGGCCCTAGCCTCCATCAATCTCCTATACCATACTGGTATCGCTACACCCTCCGGAAAGTTAAGATCTTCAGCCATGCTGAAACGAAAAAGGAAAGATTCAAAACGGAGAATTCGAAAGATAAAGATATGGCTATTGGGGATTATGCTTTTCTTTCAAAAACTCTTCTCTTAAAAGACATGTTTTTGAAAATACTTCTTCCAAAAATGTTTTTAGAAAAATAGTTTTCTAAAAATTTTATCTGTTCTGGTAACCTTCAGCTCTGATACCACGTGTAACACCCCACACCCGCTAAGGTCACTCACTAAGGGAATGTCTTAACTTCGGTGGAGTATTTTAAGTGAATATAGAACAGAAAAATTACAACAAGACAGATATAAATAATACTTGAAATCTAAAACATCATTTCATTACAGTAGAAGATAAACATGTTTAGTTACAACACCATAAAAGAGTCAAGTACTAAATATCCATCCTGATAAAAACATAAGTACATAATCCCACTACATAACTAATAGCCATAATAGAAAAGATAAGTTGGGCTTTACATCACGGTCCAAGCTCCAAAAGATAGATAAAGAAATCTGATCAAAGCCCACTAGTGCTAGGCCCAACCTGAGGACCTGAGGGGGAAAAAGATAAAAACAACGGGGTCAGACATAAGTCTGAGTGAGCCTTATAACTTTAACAACACAATCATTAAAGTAATTAGGGTATGATATAAACTTGGTACGGTGATGACTGGGGATAAATGACTACACTAAGTAGCCAACTAGACATAGGATGAACTAAGATAACGGTAAAGACGCATCTACCCACTCAAGGGTAATTACTACACTGCACCACACCAGTCATTCCTACTTAAAGGTTGATCCCACCCAAGGACTTAAAAAATTTACCCAGTAGTTTCGTGTACCCCTAACTGACTACATAGGTGCTGTCTGCCCCTATCTCCACTAGGTGTACCCACTACTTCCCAAGCGATCGGCTCCCTACCGTAGATACCCGTGCTGGCCCCACAGTGGGGTGTATCACTCCCCAAAGTGGCAACCCGATACAACCAATGGTGCACGGCTTATACCTACACGATGCAACAACGTCTTACCTACCAGCCCGGGTCCACACACGCATATGAAACCCGTTGGACTTGCGTTGCCACCGCTAACCCGTTTTGGCCTCTTATAGTCAAGCCCAGTACGCGTGTCCCGTCCTCGACATGGGTCGAGCCCAATAAGATACATATGGGTTACTGGTTGAAATGGGCCCCCACAAGCTACCCACCTAAGCTTGTCCCTTTTTCTATTGCATCCCACTTAACCCTTTAATCATGTTTAATTACATGTTTCCACTTGGTTAAGTATTCTAATCGTATTTTCTATTGCCACCCAAGGCAACCCACTAGATTTCCACATGCCACCCAAGGCACTTACTTGATTTCCACATGCTACCCAAGGCACCCACTTAACCCCTCATGCCCCACTACATGCTTATCTGGTTAAGTGTTTCTTAATTGATTAAGAACGTAACCGTTGTAAACATTAGACTATCTTTTATGGTAGCTGGATTTGCCGGTCGGGTCCGGGCAGCCTTACGCCATAACCGAGTCTAACCTCGTGTCTTTACACTTGTCACGTATTTAGTTTATGCCTAAGACCTCTCACATTGGGCCAATCATTTGTAGCCGCTGGATTTGCCGGTCGGTTCCGGGCAGTCTTATGCTACAAAAGGGTCCAACCTCGTGTCTTAGTCGATTAATTACACCTAATTAATCACCCCCATAATTTGTATTAATTATCCCTAATTAATTACAAATTTAACGATGTACATAATTGACTCAATTATGTCCATCCACTTTATGGTATGCATAATCATACCAACTTCACACCATTTCATTAACATGAATATTAACCCCATCGTTCCCCACGTAATTCGCTAACATGACATACTTAAAAGGGAAGATTCATCACACATACAATGGGTTCAACTTGCATAACATTAGCTTCAACATGGGTTTAAAAGGTGTCAACATGCATATAGCATCAAACCCAACTAGCATAAATAATCAACCCAAACTTGCATGAATCACATATGTCATAAAGAGGGTAACTTGCATAAGCTACTTATGTCATACAAAGGGGTAAACTTGCATATGTATGTATGACATACAAAGGGGTTAACTTGCATATGTATGCATATCATACAAAGGTGTAAACTTGCACATGTTACTTGCATATAATCAAACACCAAACTTGCATAACATATCATATATGAACTTGCATATAATCATACACCAAACTTGCATAACATATCATATATGAACTTGCATATAATCAAACACCAAACTTGCATAACATGGTGTCATAATGGATCAATGTTTATCATAGCGATTTGCATAACTAGCATCATGAACACATAGCCTAAAACTTGCATAACTTGCATAACATCATGATCACATAGCATATGACTTGCATAACTTGCATAACATCATGAACATATAGCATATGACTTGCATAACTTGCATAACACATGAACACATAGCATATGACTTGCATAACTTGCATAACATCATGATCACATAGCATATGACTTGCATAACTTGCATAACACATAGCATATGACTTGCATAACTTGCATAACATCATGAACATATAGCATATGATAACATAACTTGCATTGATCCACATTCATAACCATAACCTCATTATATCCTATCATAATTAGTTTAGCAATTGCTTGCTAAAGGCATAGAAACTCACAACTTGTTGATTAGCACTTCTATGAAGAAGATTAAGTTGCTAGAGTTGATTAGAAGTTGATTTGAGAAGCTATCATCCTCTTTAATTTGTTGGAGGCTCCTTCAAGTTGCATTTTGACGGCATAACAACATTGCATCTATTTTTAGTATGAATTAGGGTAGTCTTAGGGTGTATTTATAGAATTAGGATTTAGTTTAGGCCCTTAGATTAACCCTAATTTAGATTAGAGCCGTCAGATTTCGTCACTAGCCACCAAGCACAGCCCAAAAGCCAAAATGGTGCACCCAGGTCACACAGACCGACAGGGGGGGTCGACCCCTGGGTCGACCCCTAGGGGGGTCGACACCCATGTCGACCCTGGGTCGACTCCCTCAGTCTGGCGGGAATTTTTCCGCCTCTTCTGAAACTTGAAATTTTTATATTTAAATCTGTTTTGAATTTTTCTGAAAACTTCTTTGGGCCTTAACTGGGTCATACGGACTCTGATTTTCGAAAACTCGGACTCTATTTCGCGTATTTTTCCGAGACGAACGCAATGGCATAGCCCGTTTCCCCTGATTCAGATTTTAAAATTTAATTCTGTCCTGATTTATATTATAACAAGTTATTCAACATACGGGGTGTTACAGAGTTATGGTGTAAAACTTCCTGGAACCGACCGGCACATCCAGTGACCACAACAAGACTTGTCTAATGTGGGTGGTTAGTGCATCAAGCCCAAAAAGGACCTGAGGTTAGACTGAGTTGTGGTGTAAAACTGCCCTGAACCGACCGGCACATCCAGTGACCACAATAAGACCTGTCTAATGTGAGTGGTTGGTGCTTTAATGAATAAATTAAATCTAAGTCAAGAATGGTAGGGTTAAGTCAATTAAGGAAACACTTATCCGATTCAACATGTTAACTAAACAGATGGGTGGGCTTAGGTAAACTTGGACACTTAACCAAATAAACATGTTGATTAGAAAACCCTAGTAACAGGGACTCATTTCAGCAGTAACCCACATAGATGTATCATGGTACCCAGAAGAAGGTAGGGTGGGGCATGATTACTGGGCTGATTATATGCGGTCAAAAACTTCGGCGGTTGGTGCGTTAGTGTAGGTTCCGACGGAGTATGGGCGTGCATGTACTCCAGAGTGGAAAAAACAGGCGCTTGGCATTAGTAGTATAGACTATGCATCTTGAATTGTGTCGGGTTTCCACCAGAGAGACTGATACACGTCATGGTGGGACCAGCATAGGTATCTACAGTCAAGTGGGGCCGAATGACACAGGATATGCATGCATGCGAGTAGGAGCCGGTCATTAAGGGCATCGTTCGTTATGAACACGTGAGGCTGGTTGAACCAATGGTTAGTAGGTGCAGAGACTATAGTAATGGGTGCGATCACATGTTCATCTTATCTTATATTAGGGTGTTGTCCTATGTTCTGTTATTACTATCATGATCCCTTTCCTTGTTTAAATACTAGTAATCGCTGAACTTACCAGACTTATTGTCTGACCTATTTTCTTTCGTCCTCTTTTCTTCCGTTTCACTCCCCCCACCCCCAGGTCCATAGGGAGGGAATACTCCAGCTTAGTCAGAATCCTTGCATGCTTCAAGAAAGTAGATGTATGGTTGGGACTCTCTTACCTTGGCTATGGTTTTTGGACACTACACTTGGGGATTTATGCAGTTTTATTTATAGTTTATGCTTCTTTATTAAATAATCAAGACAGAAATTATGACGTAATGTTTTGGAGGTTATTTTGAGACAATTTGTTGTAATGATTTTGTATTGAACCACGTATGCAATAAATGTTTGATTTCCGCTGTTTATGTTTATCTTTCTTGTAAATTTTTCTGTGTCTTGTACCTATAGCCCTCCACCAAAGTTAAGGCATTCCCTTTGTGAGTGACCTTAACGGAGGTGGGGTGTTTCAATAATTTAGTTAAAGAAATGGTGTAAGTGAAGTAATATATGGTGTATAGTAGTTTATTATAATTTTTGGTATATGTTTAGCAATATTGGTGCATAAATAGAATTAGCCCCAAAAATTTTAACAGCATTTTATTATTATGTTCATAAAATATGATGCTAGTTCTAAAAATATTTTTTGAAACATTATTCAAAGTCTGTATACTTTTTAGCAATTAGCTTTATTTACCTTTTTATGTAATGTTATTTAAAAACTTTTACTGTCATGTGCATGTTTGCTCTTCACATTAATCTATGTTCGAAATTTGAGAAGCTTTAATTATTCATGCCTACTTCTATAAAAACATAACAATTCATTACACTTTATTTGCACTTTAAGGATGCTTTTCAAAATTCATTTAATGGTTATAAATTAATGATTTAATTTATTTGGAGTAATCAATTGCCTTTTGTTCTACTTGTATTATTACTTTCTCATATGGAAGAATTAACCATAAAAATTATACCTAAATTCCTATAATTGATTTTCTATCGTTTTCTTTCAAATGAGTATATCATCTTCATCTATCTTACCAGGCATTGTAAAGTATACTTTTTCTATCTTCTTTAATTTCAATTAAATCTCACTTCTATTGTCGCTACTAATGCTAAGTCTAGAAGGAAAGATTCTTTTTGAATTCGTTTATTTCATATGAATCTGAACATAGAAAACATGGGTAAAATAAGAAAAATTTGAAAACTCTTAATTCATTAAAATTTTAGAAGTTGTTCCGTAGAAGATCTAATATTATAAATTTATCATTAAAATTATCCATTGTTTGTTGATTTTTAAATAACATACGATTCTTTTCTATTTTTCTTGAAGCTCATGAATGCTAACTTTATTTTTAGTTTATTATTAATCATTTATCCTTTTAAAGAATTCATCTTCTGTTTTCTCAAAAATTTACATTTCTAATTGATTTGTCAGAAGTAATGGTAAATTTTTCCAAAGTTCTCCTGAAATATCGTTATTTTTAACTTCTTCCCAAGTAGGAAAATTTCATAACTTAAGCATATCTACAAAATGTTTCACATTTTCATCAAAAATACATTTTTACAAATATTTAGTGGTATTATCAAAATTCATTTTTTTTCCTAGCATAACCTTTTGCAAATTAAAAAAAACACAATTTTATTCTTTTCCTCCAAGCTTTCCTACTTTACTTACTATCTTTCTGAAAGAGATTGATGTCCGCTTGCTTTTCTTAAATCCTTTCTTCCATGTTTTTATTACTCTATTTCTTAACTTTTATAATTCCTGCCTTTATAAATGACCTTTATGTCAATTTTATCCATTTTAAGTAACACTATGGACATTATTTTCTTATTTAAAGTCAAATATTCTTATATCCTTTCAATTATTGACCATTTAGTACTCTTTTCAAATTTCAAATTTCCATATTTCTTATTATGGAAGTTTATACCATTAAAAAAAGATGTACTTCGATTTCTTCTTAAAACTCAACATATTTATTTGTAGTGGATATTAATTTGTCCATATTAATGGTTAGCCTGATGAACATTTATTTCAAATTCTTTCTAATCATCTCTCCTTTATCTTTGCCATAAAGGACACAAGTGATATTAAATTAAATCTCATTTATTGCCTATTAAATAGAGAATTTCAATTGTTTACATATAATTTCAATCCTTTGGTTTATTACATTATATTATTGTATGATTTTTAAAGTGATAAGGAAACTCTCTACCACTACATGAATTCTAGGGTATCTCTAAAATCAAGGTTAAGCCTGTCCTAGAATGTCCTAAAGATAATATTTTATAGAGACATGCGTACTTTAAATATATATATATATACTTATATATAAAAAATTTGAAAACTCTTTTTCAATATAACAAGTACGTCTCTCATACATATAATCTCCCTATAATCAGGTTACTTAGGCTCTAATACCAGATGTAATGACCCTCTCGGAACGGGTCTAAATCCCGACCCAGAAAAGGTCTATCAGAACATAGAGCCATTTTAAATAAGTCGTTGGTTTTTATAAGAAATAAAATAATAGTGGCAGACTAAAACAAAATCAGATCTCCTAACGGGATCGATAAAATATAATATTGAATATAGATGTACCATTTCAGTATGTCAAATACATCAAATCCAAAATGCCATAAATATTAAGTCAAGGTACATCATTATTACTAAAGCTAAGAGATAACAACAGTAAACTAAGATAATGATTGCCATCGCCAAGCTCCATCTTCCACATCATCGTCAAGTAATGTTTCACTGAATGATCCTACCTAACCTATGTTGTTAAAAGGAGGGGGTCAGAATAGTAGTCCTGGTGAATAAATTCTTTAAGCTAAAAAGAACCTATTCCCTATGCTTGGCAGTATATAATCTATCAAGTTCATGTACAGGCTAATGTAAAAACACAACTATGAAAACTATGTTAACCCATATACGTATGTATGTGTGTGTACATATATATTAAATCGAAAAGTTGAACCTTTCTTGGTCACTTAAGGCATGTTCCATTATAGGCGGTTACCTACGATATATTAATACCCCTTGGTAGACCCAGTCACTAAAGACCTTATTTCCTAATAGATACGCAAAGTATATATTCTCTCAATATAATGTGAGAGATAGTAATCAATCAATTAATACCAAGTTTTTAGGTGGACACTCAATGTTGTTTAAGACACCCTCCAAGCGGAACCTACGTTACTTTCTACCTGACATTATAGGTAAAATCATAACCACTTTATACTTCTTTCAGACAGGTGGTTCCCCTTACACGCTCGGCAAAACTCTTAGCGAATCATCCCTAGATATGCTCCCACTTTATCCCATTGATAAGAAGCGGAAAACTTCCAGAGAACTACCTAACTCATTTGAGATCACTTAATGACTCATAACAATTAGCGGAAGGCAGACATATAGACCTCTTAATACCTAATAAGGGTGGGCCGTATGACTTCAGTCCAAACTTTAGGGATAAACCTTTAGGAGTCGAACGATCCAACTACTTAATACCCTCATAAGGCAGATCAACCACTTAATACCTTCATAAGGCGGTCCTATCACATGCTAAATGCTAGAAATCTCACATTAACTTGACTTCCTGTAACTACTGGTACCTAGGTTGTCCGGGCAGACTTCTCCCATAAGTATGGGTTAACCTTACGTCTACATGTCATTAAATATTTCTAAAGGCTATTAACTCATGCACAATACAAAAATTTCCTAACGGGGTAATTAATAAGAAATTGCTAATTAAATGAAATAAATACTTATCTAAGATATGTAGATTACAATTTTTAATAATAAATAAATATATATATATATATATAAAGGTGTAATTAGTGGCGCATGTGAAAGAAATCGCAATAAACGATGAAAATGCCAATCTTTACTCCTAACAAAAAGCTATGCTGGTCATATTTCTATAGTTCACAACATGGCACCTAAATTTTCATTTCTAAATAAAAGCATCAATTAAGGAAATAAACATAACAAATTATGGGCTTGTAATCCTAGGCTTATTGGATTACATCAGTAAACAAAAAAGAACGGAATGAATATATAATATTATATATTTTCTGTAGTACTATTTTATCATCTTTCCATTTTGATTTATTTGTACAAAAAAATAGGAATTTTGGTCACATATGGTTTGTTGCATCCAGATTAATTATTTTATAACAAAATAGAGATTTAAATACACAAAATTTGCTAATTTGCAATATCCAAATCCATAAGTTTCATGTAAGAGTGGAATTAACGATAAAAGGAAAAGAAAGCAAAATAGACTATATTCTGGATTTCACTGGAACAACAAGAAAATCCATTTTTATTTAAATCTGCAATCAAAAACCCAAACAATAAACTTAGATTGACAATTCTGCAATATTAGAGGTTCAGGGGATCTTTTATATTTTATTTTTGTGAATCCTAAACCTTAAAGGCATAATCAATCTAGATTTATACTAATAAGTCATAGAAAATAGTTAAACTTAAAGAATCTCACTCATGGTACAAAAGAGAGAGAAAACTATGTAAATTTCTATATCTGGATTGTAATAACGCAAAAATGTTCTCAATTTCTTATTCCTTTAAAATTGCATATGTTAGATCCAATAACTCTAAGAATGAAATAAAATAGAGTAGAAGGAGGAAAAGAAGAAGAACAAACCTCCACTAGACTGGATCGTAACACAGATAGAGACGAAGAAGAAGTAATGAAAAGAGCATTGTTATCCGCACTCCAAATTTGGTTAAAGGATGACTCTTTTTTTATTTTATTTTAAATTTACTAAGTGGAGGACATTAGAAAGTAATCTCTCCTTAAAACTAAATTATAATATGACCAAACTACCCTTACCCTGGTAATTAGCCTAATTGAATTAGGTGTTATTGTTGACACTCAAAAATGGTTAAGAGGGACAAAGATGAAATTTAGCAAGACTGTGTCGCATTTATTCTCAGAATTCGGTTGGATGTGGCTGAGTTTTGTAACAACCCGTAAAATGCGAGCCAGTTTGAAAATTTTATTTTGGCAATTTTAGCGAATTTTGATTATTTAAAAGGAATTATTTTAAAGAATATCGACGAGAAATTTATTTTGAATATAATTCGATCGTATATATTTTACGCGTCGTCGTTAGAATATATAATAATTATATATAATTATAAAAGGAATTGAAAATGGCGCGGTAGTTCGATAATTCGATTTCAAACTTCAATTGAATGTACCGGGTGCAAAACAATCCGGATTTTAGTGAAACCGAAAATAATGGAATCTAATAGTGAATATCTTTCCAACGAATCCGAAAAATCAAAAGTTCGTAGCGGGAATCAAAAGATATGTCCAGTTGAAAATTCTGAATAGTCGCTATGGAATTCAGGCCCTTAAAAATGGACATTTTGCAAACGACCTCGGATTCCGACGAAACCAGTTTTGTTGGGTCCGTGATGTCGAATTATTGCTAGATTCCAAATTTCATAATTTTTCGAATCAATGTGTGAGCGTGGCAAAAGAAAACGCGTTTGACCAGTTTCAGTTGATTTTAATCGACTGGAAGATGGCCATTTTTCCAACGGTCTCAGAATTCGACGAAACTAGTTTTGTTAGGACCGTATCATCAATACGAAGCTAGAAAATATTTTTCTGGAGTTTTTAGAGTTAGTATGTGCCCCCGGTAATTTGAAATATACGTTTAAAATTCAATAAAGTGATTTAAATGTAAATTCAATGGAAACTGATTGTAACTATCGAATCAGCTTGCGATACATATCCTATTGTGTTCGGAATGGGGGTAGAACGCTGTGGACGACAGGCGGTGGGCCTCGTTTCGAGATCGTATGTGAAAGTTAACTTTTTTTGCAAAATAAAATAATAAAAAAAAAAAAAAAAATATTTAATTTCCCTTCTTAACCTGGCCCCCCCCTTTTTCAATCATTTTCATTTCCAGGTATAAAAAAAAAAAAAAAAAAAAAAGAATTTCGAACGAAGGGCGGAGCCTCGTCGCCGGCCCTCGACGATCCAGTCACCCTCACCCCCTCGTCGAACTCCAGCACCGCCGCCTCCCCCTGATGTTGTCGCGACCCCCTTCTTCCTCCATTCGAACGCCTAGAACCCGAACCCCCTCGCGTCCCGCTCCTTTTCCCCTCCCCGATGGACCGCCGCCACTTCCTCCAGTGGATGCTCCGACTCCGACGCAGCTCAGCAAGCTCCTCCACCTCGGCCATCTCTCCCCCTTCTTGAAAACGTGAGTTTTCTTGATCTGATTTACTTAATTTTTATTTAGTTTAAAACCAGATTTTTATTTAGTTTAAAACCAGATTTTTATTTAGTTTAAAACCAGATTTTTATTTAGTTTAAAACCAGATTTTTATTTAGTTTAAAACCAGATTTTTATTTAGTTTAAAACCAGATTTTTATTTAGTTTAAAACCAGATTTTTATTTAGTTTAAAACCAGATTTTTATTTAGTTTAAAACCAGATTTTTATTTAGTTTAAAACCAGATTTTTATTTAGTTTAAAACCAGATTTTTATTTAGTTTAAAACCAGATTTTTATTTAGTTTAAAACCAGTTTTTTTTAATGATTAAAAAAAAAAAAGGGGGGGGGGGGGAAGAGATTTTTAAAATGATTAAAAACAGACTTTTAAAAATGTTAAAGACGAGATTTTTAAAAATGATTAAAAACTGATTTTTTTTACATTGTTAAAAAGAAAAGAAACTGAAATTGTCATCGATTCAAAAATACAAGCAATCTTGATTTGAAAATGAAAAGACATCACTTTTGAAAATATAATGGAGAATATGAAAATTCGACTTTTATATATTGAATAGCGATATAAAAATTCGGTTTTTATATATGGAACTTCGAACTGAAAATTCGATTTTTATATATTGAACTTTGAACTGAAAATTCGATTTTTATATATTGAACTTTGAACTGAAAATTCGATTTTTATATATTGAACTTTGAAATAAAAATTCGATTTTTATATATTGAATAGCGAAGTAAAAATTCGATTTTTACATATGTAGTGGCTACAGGCGACGAAGCTGAAGAAGATGCGAAAACAATGAAGATTTCTATCAATGAAGTGCTGTGGAGCTAGGATAGCTATATGTGAGAATTCCTCACCTTTCAATTTATTTTTCTAGTTATATATATACTAGGATGCAGACGGTGCTTAGTAGCACCCGACACCCGTCCACAGACCATGGACTTGTTTGTTTGACTGTTTGGTGATTGATTGTGATATTGGTTTGAATGTGGTTTGTGGTGTGAAAAATCGAATCGATAAATTGGTTAGGATTAGACGTGCGCCGTTATAAGGCGAAGGAGTAAGGCTAGGTTAGACCCTTACTCCAAAGTTTGTGGTTTGCATAACGAATTGATTTGATTGATGTGTGAATGGCGTGGGCCTTCACTAGACCGGGGATAAGGCTAGGCCTTGTCCCGTTTCTAGTATCGTGCCGTTATGCCGCCGAAATTTTCTAAAATAAGTTAGAAAAATAAAAATAGCATTTTATTTAACGAATGAACTGAATATAAATTCATATGTTAAAATAAAATGTGTTATCGTTAAAAATATAATTTTTAACGTGAATGTGAATAAATAAATATTCATTTACAAACCAGACGGTTTGTTTATGTACACCTATTTGAATGACGTTGATTGGGTCGATAAATTTTACACATCGCCTAACTGCACAAATAAAATATGTGTTTGATTGTTTGAAACCCCACACGGGTGTTAGGATGAAATTTGAAGTTCACTCATCCTGATTTATTAAATATGTCGATCGATTGATTGACAAGCTGCTATAAGCGTTAAATGTCTATATTTGATGCTTATACAGTGTAGTGCACTTTGGTTGATGGTTGATTATTCATCGTTGTTGATATATACATGTGTTGTAGAAAATCCATATAATTAACATTATATGGTAATTGATTGGGCCTCATTCCAGTTTCGAGAAAAAAAGAAATATTTGAAATAGAAATATTTGAAATAGAAATATTTGAAATAGAAATATTTGAAATAGAAATATTTGAAATAGAATATTTGAAAATAGAAATATGTGAAGCCGTGAGGATTAGATTGACGCCATTTTGACGTGAACGATATTTATATCGATTTTATTCATTTTAAAATGAATATTGAAACGTGATTTCGAAATCGAATATTTTGAAATGAATTGAATTGAAAACGATTTCGAAATGAATTGAATTGAAAACGATTTCGAAATGAATTGAATTGAAAACGATTTCGAAATGAATTGAATTGAAAACGATTTCGAAATGAATTGAATTGAAAACGATTTCGAAATGAATTGAATTGAAAACGATTTCGAAATGAATTGAATTGAAAACGATTTCGAAATGAATTGAATTGAAAACGATTTCGAAATGAATTGAATTGAAAACGAATTCGAATTGAATTGAAAGCGAATTGAAATGAATTCAAATTGAATTGAAATTTGAATTGAATAGAAATGAATTTTGAAACGAATTTATAAAGAAGAATTCAATTTTGATTTGAATTGAAAAGGAAGTTGAAATTGCTTTTGAAACGAATTTAAAACCATTTATATAATTCGTTTTAAATAGTAATCGACGAAATATATATTATATATATAATATAATGGCCTGAATAGAACGCGCCGCGCTGCGGCAGTTCGCGAATTTCGACCATTTGTTTCAAACGGACATTACGGGAGATCCGACCGTCGGATTCTCCTAAAACCGGAACCGTTGGGTTCGTATCGAAAAGAGCTTTCTAATGAATGTTAGAAATTTGAAATCTAACGGTTGGATTTGGAGATACGTCCAAATCAAATTCGAAAAAGGTCGCTGTAAGTGCAGTTCGATGGCCGTTAATGGAAATCGACCGTACGGGCCTTGATAAAATTATTAAAAATAGTAATAATTTGTGTAAAATCATAAGAAATGATTTGTGAAAGTTTGGGATGAAAAACTCCATATTTGAAAAGATAAAAATAGATTTTTATCGAAATGAACTAGTTTTGAACTAGAATTATAATTCTATTTATTTTTAAATAAATAAATTGAATTTGAAATGGTTTTGAAAATAACCAAAATTTCCAATGATTGCATTGGAGTGGATTTGAATCGAAATTGTCTTCGGAATATTTCGATGTTGGAATTCGTGATATTACAGGTGTTGTTATGGAAATTTGAAAGATATATATGTATATCGTTATTTCCAATACGACATTTGTTAATCGTAGAATTTGATATTGAATATAGGCCGATATAGTTTCTATTCAGAGCCTTGTATTGAATATCGAATGTGATTTGGGTTTGTCGTGAATGGTGTCTTCACTAACACTGTTCTTGAACCCAGTTGAGAAAAGATTAAATCTTTTTATTTAGATTTAATGAAGTGTACCAATTAAATGATATTTAATTGGAATTGAATTGGTATTGATTTTTGGGTTTATCGTGAACAGTGTTTTAAATAACACTTGTTCTTTAACCCGATAATTAATCGAATGTGATTTGGGTTTGTCGTGAATGGTGTCTTCACTAACACTGTTCTTGAACCCAGTTGAGAAAAGATTAAATCTTTTTATTTAGATTTAATGAAGTGTACCAATTAAATGATATTTAATTGGAATTGAATTGATATTGATTTTTGGGTTTATCGTGAACAGTGTTTTAAATAACACTTGTTCTTTAACCCGATAATTAATCGAATGTGATTTGGGTTTGTCGTGAATGGTGTCTTCACTAACACTGTTCTTGAACCCAGTTGAGAAAAGATTAAATCTTTTTATTTAGATTTAATGAAGTGTACCAATTAAATGATATTTAATTGGAATTGAATTGGTATTGATTTTTGGGTTTATCGTGAATAGTGTTTTAAATAACACTTGTTCTTTAACCCGATAATTAATGGAATGTGATTTTGGGTTTATCGTGAATCGTGTTTTTAAATGACACTGATTCTTTAACCCAGATAATGATTAAAACTAAGTGGAGTTTTAATGAATCTTTAATTAGATTGAAAGGATCGAGAATGGAGTATCACCAGTTTTGCTCCAGGCGATAGTTAAATCTTTAATTAGATTTGAACGTGAAATTTAGAAACTAACTGTCGGTTAGCCAAGCAGAATGGTTTTCTGGATATTGATCTGATGTTGGTTTCGGCCTTCGGGGTTAATATTTGGGGAATTATTCTCTTGATTAATTTACGGTTAGTGACTAATGAACTGGAATGAGGCGTATGTTGTGTTTGTGTAACACTTACTTAAAATATACGCGAGTTATTCGGAAAGACCGGGTTTATCCCATTCTGAATAACTGATACGACGATAAGTCGAAGATGAAGACGATGGTCGAAGACCGGAAGTCTTCACGTCGTTTGGGTGATAACTGATGATCTTGATTGGGCTGTACACCCAAGAAGATGGAAACAGTTAGTGATCGTCCAGACGTACTTGGAGATCGATGGATATGCGGGGTACTAGGTGCCTCCGGTTTCGTTCAGACCCAGAACGGACTTGTAAATGGACTGTGTGTCTGACATCGGATTTCATTCTGTGTGACTGATATCGGTTGCATAGGATGGTTTGCCTGTGTGGCATGCTAAGATGCAAATGATCAAGGCTTCTGTTGAAAAGCAAAGTCTTGTGGTGATGATCAAAGCACGGCCTTTGTGGCGTAGCTTTGTGTAACGTTTACCTCGCGTGTTTCACACCAGGTATGAACCAAAAACGGGAGACGGACCTCAGGGAGGACTTGCGTTTCTTTCTAGCTAGAAGTGGCGTCAGTGGTTTTACACGCCCTGACGAGTTTGACTTATGTGGTTGTTGCTGTTGCGAGGCGCCTCGGTTATATCGGTTTCGGCCGAATGCATTCTGGTCGGCTGACGGACCAGACTTACACCCCATAGGGTGGGGAGACGTATTGTTCAGGCATAATAATCCACTCCGTGTGGACCGGCCCTGACGATCCAAGGCTTGCCTGCGCGCTTGCCTGAGACATGGGCTAGATTGTCTCGAATCGGTTGAGGACTATCTTTTGCCTCGGTTCATAGATGGAAACCCAATTTCCAAATACGAGACTTTGCGGTTTTGATTGTATATCCTATATATGGCGACATAGTGGGATGGGGCGCTCATGCCGCCTATGATTGATACTTATGATTTGAAGTGTTTTATATACTATGCACTTATAATAGTATCAAATGATTTGTTTTAAACGTATCAAGCATTCTTTGGCTGTTATAAGGGAAAACCCTATCCTCGACTGCGTTGCATTGTGTGATGGGACCTGGGTCTTATAACAGCTTCATTTTTCTTTATTTAGCATTGCGCTGTTGGTTTTATGCACTGGTATTCTTGGGAGGAAACCCGTTCCGTGTTATACGGCGTGGTCCCTTGATTTACCTAATGATTTGAAATAAAGATTAATAACTGTTTTAGTTCTCACACCAGTCACATGACTGACCTGGAGTTTATTGTTTTAACCTAAACTCTGGGTGCCCCTATTTTCGACACGGGCAGCTAGTAGTTTTGGTTTTGCAGATTTATATTCACAGGATCCTGGTTTACAGCTGGAACGATATCCGGAAAGCTTTGTATCCGTATATCTCATTCTAGTTGTGTATTGTATTATTTTCCGCTGCTATGTATTTAAATGTAATTTAAATCTCTGATATTTCTGTGTAATATTCATTTATACTCTGTATATTCTTGTAATCTGATGCATTGTTGTAATATACAATGAAATGTTCTTCTGTATGCGTTCTGTTTTGTCGTGTTCTCAAACGATAGGGCGTTTCGAACGGTCTGGGTCGGTTTAGCGACTGGTTCGGACCGAGCGAAGTTCCTTGCCGTCACATTTGGTATCAGAGCTTTGGTTTACAAAGCTCAGAGAACAAGGCACATTAGAACCATACGAAAGAATTCATCAGATATTGGATTAGCAATATCCAATGGAATGACTCGTTAGAGATAGGATCAGTAGTATCCTAGAACGGGTGTGAAGAGTATATTTTTCAAATGAAAACATTTTGTTTTGAAAATTTAAATCAACTATTCGTATTTGATTATTTGTTTATATTGATTTTGGGCAATTCAGTATATAAAGAATTTGCATATACGCCTTGCAAACGTATATTCAAAGTTTTAATATACTGGATAGATATGGAATCACATTCTAGTCGCCCGGAGATGGTACTGATGATTGTCATGACATCATCCGTATTTATATTCGTGTTTCGAATGTGTGATTTTCTATATATTTCCATTAGGCTGGTGTGAGAACCCAAAACTTATATAGTTAGAATTCATTGTTGTGATTTGGCATCAAAACATGATTTTTTGTATATGTATCAAAATTATGAATTTGAAACTCTAATTCACTAATTGATTGATGTTTGTATTGTTTGATAATTTTGAATCATTATGCCTAATTGAATCAAATATTGAATTGTATTGAAATTTGGTCGCATTTGCTTGCATATACATATACTTACATTGAACAGGTCATAGCAAGGAGGCTAGAGCCAGAGAATAAAATTTGTTTGCCCGACAAATAGGTACATGTTTATTACATAATTTACTGTTTTGTTTGGGTGATGATGATTTTATGAGCCTATTGGCTAGCCGCTTGGCTTTTTCTTTTTCTTTTTGAGATCTGAAGGACCGGGAACGCTATTTGCAATTTCCCGATGCTCCCATTGCAGGGGAGGTTATGGCGAAATTTTTCGAAAATTTAGGGTGTTAGCCAAATTTTTGAAATTTTGAAAATTCTCAGAAACTGAAAAGTTGGAGAATGGAAGCCAAATCGAATGTAGGGCTGAATAATCAAACCACTTTCGACTTTGTTCCTTTTCGGGGACGAAAAGTTTTAAGTGGGGGAGATTGTAACAACCCGTAAAATGCGAGCCAGTTTGAAAATTTTATTTTGGCAATTTTAGCGAATTTTGATTATTTAAAAGGAATTATTTTAAAGAATATCGACGAGAAATTTATTTTGAATATAATTCGATCGTATATATTTTACGCGTCGTCGTTAGAATATATAATAATTATATATAATTATAAAAGGAATTGAAAATGGCGCGGTAGTTCGATAATTCGATTTCAAACTTCAATTGAATGTACCGGGTGCAAAACAATCCGGATTTTAGTGAAACCGAAAATAATGGAATCTAATAGTGAATATCTTTCCAACGAATCCGAAAAATCAAAAGTTCGTAGCGGGAATCAAAAGATATGTCCAGTTGAAAATTCTGAATAGTCGCTATGGAATTCAGGCCCTTAAAAATGGACATTTTGCAAACGACCTCGGATTCCGACGAAACCAGTTTTGTTGGGTCCGTGATGTCGAATTATTGCTAGATTCCAAATTTCATAATTTTTCGAATCAATGTGTGAGCGTGGCAAAAGAAAACGCGTTTGACCAGTTTCAGTTGATTTTAATCGACTGGAAGATGGCCATTTTTCCAACGGTCTCAGAATTCGACGAAACTAGTTTTGTTAGGACCGTATCATCAATACGAAGCTAGAAAATATTTTTCTGGAGTTTTTAGAGTTAGTATGTGCCCCCGGTAATTTGAAATATACGTTTAAAATTCAATAAAGTGATTTAAATGTAAATTCAATGGAAACTGATTGTAACTATCGAATCAGCTTGCGATACATATCCTATTGTGTTCGGAATGGGGGTAGAACGCTGTGGACGACAGGCGGTGGGCCTCGTTTCGAGATCGTATGTGAAAGTTAACTTTTTTTGCAAAATAAAATAATAAAAAAAAAAAAAAAAATATTTAATTTCCCTTCTTAACCTGGCCCCCCCCTTTTTCAATCATTTTCATTTCCAGGTATAAAAAAAAAAAAAAAAAAAAAAAGAATTTCGAACGAAGGGCGGAGCCTCGTCGCCGGCCCTCGACGATCCAGTCACCCTCACCCCCTCGTCGAACTCCAGCACCGCCGCCTCCCCCTGATGTTGTCGCGACCCCCTTCTTCCTCCATTCGAACGCCTAGAACCCGAACCCCCTCGCGTCCCGCTCCTTTTCCCCTCCCCGATGGACCGCCGCCACTTCCTCCAGTGGATGCTCCGACTCCGACGCAGCTCAGCAAGCTCCTCCACCTCGGCCATCTCTCCCCCTTCTTGAAAACGTGAGTTTTCTTGATCTGATTTACTTAATTTTTATTTAGTTTAAAACCAGATTTTTATTTAGTTTAAAACCAGATTTTTATTTAGTTTAAAACCAGATTTTTATTTAGTTTAAAACCAGATTTTTATTTAGTTTAAAACCAGATTTTTATTTAGTTTAAAACCAGATTTTTATTTAGTTTAAAACCAGATTTTTATTTAGTTTAAAACCAGATTTTTATTTAGTTTAAAACCAGATTTTTATTTAGTTTAAAACCAGATTTTTATTTAGTTTAAAACCAGATTTTTATTTAGTTTAAAACCAGATTTTTATTTAGTTTAAAACCAGTTTTTTTTAATGATTAAAAAAAAAAAAGGGGGGGGGGGAAGAGATTTTTAAAATGATTAAAAACAGACTTTTAAAAATGTTAAAGACGAGATTTTTAAAAATGATTAAAAACTGATTTTTTTTACATTGTTAAAAAGAAAAGAAACTGAAATTGTCATCGATTCAAAAATACAAGCAATCTTGATTTGAAAATGAAAAGACATCACTTTTGAAAATATAATGGAGAATATAAAAATTCGACTTTTATATATTGAATAGCGATATAAAAATTCGGTTTTTATATATGGAACTTCGAACTGAAAATTCGATTTTTATATATTGAACTTTGAACTGAAAATTCGATTTTTATATATTGAACTTTGAACTGAAAATTCGATTTTTATATATTGAACTTTGAAATAAAAATTCGATTTTTATATATTGAATAGCGAAGTAAAAATTCGATTTTTACATATGTAGTGGCTACAGGCGACGAAGCTGAAGAAGATGCGAAAACAATGAAGATTTCTATCAATGAAGTGCTGTGGAGCTAGGATAGCTATATGTGAGAATTCCTCACCTTTCAATTTATTTTTCTAGTTATATATATACTAGGATGCAGACGGTGCTTAGTAGCACCCGACACCCGTCCACAGACCATGGACTTGTTTGTTTGACTGTTTGGTGATTGATTGTGATATTGGTTTGAATGTGGTTTGTGGTGTGAAAAATCGAATCGATAAATTGGTTAGGATTAGACGTGCGCCGTTATAAGGCGAAGGAGTAAGGCTAGGTTAGACCCTTACTCCAAAGTTTGTGGTTTGCATAACGAATTGATTTGATTGATGTGTGAATGGCGTGGGCCTTCACTAGACCGGGGATAAGGCTAGGCCTTGTCCCGTTTCTAGTATCGTGCCGTTATGCCGCCGAAATTTTCTAAAATAAGTTAGAAAAATAAAAATAGCATTTTATTTAACGAATGAACTGAATATAAATTCATATGTTAAAATAAAATGTGTTATCGTTAAAAATATAATTTTTAACGTGAATGTGAATAAATAAATATTCATTTACAAACCAGACGGTTTGTTTATGTACACCTATTTGAATGACGTTGATTGGGTCGATAAATTTTACACATCGCCTAACTGCACAAATAAAATATGTGTTTGATTGTTTGAAACCCCACACGGGTGTTAGGATGAAATTTGAAGTTCACTCATCCTGATTTATTAAATATGTCGATCGATTGATTGACAAGCTGCTATAAGCGTTAAATGTCTATATTTGATGCTTATACAGTGTAGTGCACTTTGGTTGATGGTTGATTATTCATCGTTGTTGATATATACATGTGTTGTAGAAAATCCATATAATTAACATTATATGGTAATTGATTGGGCCTCATTCCAGTTTCGAGAAAAAAAGAAATATTTGAAATAGAAATATTTGAAATAGAAATATTTGAAATAGAAATATTTGAAATAGAAATATTTGAAATAGAATATTTGAAAATAGAAATATGTGAAGCCGTGAGGATTAGATTGACGCCATTTTGACGTGAACGATATTTATATCGATTTTATTCATTTTAAAATGAATATTGAAACGTGATTTCGAAATCGAATATTTTGAAATGAATTGAATTGAAAACGATTTCGAAATGAATTGAATTGAAAACGATTTCGAAATGAATTGAATTGAAAACGATTTCGAAATGAATTGAATTGAAAACGATTTCGAAATGAATTGAATTGAAAACGATTTCGAAATGAATTGAATTGAAAACGATTTCGAAATGAATTGAATTGAAAACGATTTCGAAATGAATTGAATTGAAAACGATTTCGAAATGAATTGAATTGAAAACGAATTCGAATTGAATTGAAAGCGAATTGAAATGAATTCAAATTGAATTGAAATTTGAATTGAATAGAAATGAATTTTGAAACGAATTTATAAAGAAGAATTCAATTTTGATTTGAATTGAAAAGGAAGTTGAAATTGCTTTTGAAACGAATTTAAAACCATTTATATAATTCGTTTTAAATAGTAATCGACGAAATATATATTATATATATAATATAATGGCCTGAATAGAACGCGCCGCGCTGCGGCAGTTCGCGAATTTCGACCATTTGTTTCAAACGGACATTACGGGAGATCCGACCGTCGGATTCTCCTAAAACCGGAACCGTTGGGTTCGTATCGAAAAGAGCTTTCTAATGAATGTTAGAAATTTGAAATCTAACGGTTGGATTTGGAGATACGTCCAAATCAAATTCGAAAAAGGTCGCTGTAAGTGCAGTTCGATGGCCGTTAATGGAAATCGACCGTACGGGCCTTGATAAAATTATTAAAAATAGTAATAATTTGTGTAAAATCATAAGAAATGATTTGTGAAAGTTTGGGATGAAAAACTCCATATTTGAAAAGATAAAAATAGATTTTTATCGAAATGAACTAGTTTTGAACTAGAATTATAATTCTATTTATTTTTAAATAAATAAATTGAATTTGAAATGGTTTTGAAAATAACCAAAATTTCCAATGATTGCATTGGAGTGGATTTGAATCGAAATTGTCTTCGGAATATTTCGATGTTGGAATTCGTGATATTACAGGTGTTGTTATGGAAATTTGAAAGATATATATGTATATCGTTATTTCCAATACGACATTTGTTAATCGTAGAATTTGATATTGAATATAGGCCGATATAGTTTCTATTCAGAGCCTTGTATTGAATATCGAATGTGATTTGGGTTTGTCGTGAATGGTGTCTTCACTAACACTGTTCTTGAACCCAGTTGAGAAAAGATTAAATCTTTTTATTTAGATTTAATGAAGTGTACCAATTAAATGATATTTAATTGGAATTGAATTGGTATTGATTTTTGGGTTTATCGTGAACAGTGTTTTAAATAACACTTGTTCTTTAACCCGATAATTAATCGAATGTGATTTGGGTTTGTCGTGAATGGTGTCTTCACTAACACTGTTCTTGAACCCAGTTGAGAAAAGATTAAATCTTTTTATTTAGATTTAATGAAGTGTACCAATTAAATGATATTTAATTGGAATTGAATTGATATTGATTTTTGGGTTTATCGTGAACAGTGTTTTAAATAACACTTGTTCTTTAACCCGATAATTAATCGAATGTGATTTGGGTTTGTCGTGAATGGTGTCTTCACTAACACTGTTCTTGAACCCAGTTGAGAAAAGATTAAATCTTTTTATTTAGATTTAATGAAGTGTACCAATTAAATGATATTTAATTGGAATTGAATTGGTATTGATTTTTGGGTTTATCGTGAATAGTGTTTTAAATAACACTTGTTCTTTAACCCGATAATTAATGGAATGTGATTTTGGGTTTATCGTGAATCGTGTTTTTAAATGACACTGATTCTTTAACCCAGATAATGATTAAAACTAAGTGGAGTTTTAATGAATCTTTAATTAGATTGAAAGGATCGAGAATGGAGTATCACCAGTTTTGCTCCAGGCGATAGTTAAATCTTTAATTAGATTTGAACGTGAAATTTAGAAACTAACTGTCGGTTAGCCAAGCAGAATGGTTTTCTGGATATTGATCTGATGTTGGTTTCGGCCTTCGGGGTTAATATTTGGGGAATTATTCTCTTGATTAATTTACGGTTAGTGACTAATGAACTGGAATGAGGCGTATGTTGTGTTTGTGTAACACTTACTTAAAATATACGCGAGTTATTCGGAAAGACCGGGTTTATCCCATTCTGAATAACTGATACGACGATAAGTCGAAGATGAAGACGATGGTCGAAGACCGGAAGTCTTCACGTCGTTTGGGTGATAACTGATGATCTTGATTGGGCTGTACACCCAAGAAGATGGAAACAGTTAGTGATCGTCCAGACGTACTTGGAGATCGATGGATATGCGGGGTACTAGGTGCCTCCGGTTTCGTTCAGACCCAGAACGGACTTGTAAATGGACTGTGTGTCTGACATCGGATTTCATTCTGTGTGACTGATATCGGTTGCATAGGATGGTTTGCCTGTGTGGCATGCTAAGATGCAAATGATCAAGGCTTCTGTTGAAAAGCAAAGTCTTGTGGTGATGATCAAAGCACGGCCTTTGTGGCGTAGCTTTGTGTAACGTTTACCTCGCGTGTTTCACACCAGGTATGAACCAAAAACGGGAGACGGACCTCAGGGAGGACTTGCGTTTCTTTCTAGCTAGAAGTGGCGTCAGTGGTTTTACACGCCCTGACGAGTTTGACTTATGTGGTTGTTGCTGTTGCGAGGCGCCTCGGTTATATCGGTTTCGGCCGAATGCATTCTGGTCGGCTGACGGACCAGACTTACACCCCATAGGGTGGGGAGACGTATTGTTCAGGCATAATAATCCACTCCGTGTGGACCGGCCCTGACGATCCAAGGCTTGCCTGCGCGCTTGCCTGAGACATGGGCTAGATTGTCTCGAATCGGTTGAGGACTATCTTTTGCCTCGGTTCATAGATGGAAACCCAATTTCCAAATACGAGACTTTGCGGTTTTGATTGTATATCCTATATATGGCGACATAGTGGGATGGGGCGCTCATGCCGCCTAT
>JASFAX010007473.1:0-24248 GCA_030737875.1 Allium sativum
CCATAATTTTTATAAAATATATTGAACAACAAAAATAATCACACGTGGACAGTACTCATTCGTTGAGATTAGTCATGTGTTGACAAAAATATAGATTCACGTATTGAATAGAATAAATATTCATTTGTTGAATAGAATAACGGAATTATTGAAATATATAAAGCTGTGTTGATTAGAGATGCGCTATTTTGACGCGAACGATATTTATATCGATTATATTCGTTTTGAATTGAATTGAATAAAAAACGAATTTGAATTGAATTGAATAGAAAACAAATTTGAGTAGAATTGAATAGAAAACGAATTTTGGTTGAATTGAATAGAAAACAAATTTGAATTGAATTGAATAGAAAACGAATTTGAATTGAATTGAATAGAAAACGAATTTGAATTGAATTAAATAGAAAACGAATTTGAATTGAATTGAATAGAAAACGAATTGGGTTGAATTGAATAGAAAACGAATTTGAATTGAATTGAATAGAAAACGAATTTGAATTGAATTGAATAGAAAACGAATTTGAGTTGAATTGAATAGAAAACGAATTTGGGTTGAATTGAATAGAAAACAAATTTGAATTGAATTGAATAGAAAACGAATTTGAATTGAACTGAATAGAAAACGAATTTGAAATAGAATTGAAATCGATTTGAATTTGAAATCAATGTTGAAATTGTTTTTGAAACAAATTTGAAACGATTTATAAAATTCGTTTAAAAAGGGAAATAGACGAAATATATATAATATATATATATATATATATAAAACGGCCTGAATAGAACGCGCTGCGCCACGGTAGTTCGTAAATTTCGACCATTGACTTCGAACGGACATTACGGGAGATCCGACTGTCGGATTCTCTTAAAACCGGAACCGTTGGGTTCGTATCGAAAAGAGCTTTATAACGAATATTAGAAATTTGAAATCTAACGGTTGGATTTGGGATACGTCCAAATCAAATTTGGAAAAGGTCGCTGTAAGTGCAGTTCAATGGCCGCTGTTGGAAATCGACTGTACGGGCCTTGATAAAATTGTTAAAAATAGTAATAATTTGTGTAAAATCATAACAAATGATTTGGGAAAAATTAGATGAAAAAAACTCCATGTTTGAAAAGATAAAAATAGATTTTTATCGAAATGAACTAGTTTTGAACTAAAATTAAACCCGTTTATTTTTAAATAAAAAAATTGGATTTGAAATAGGTTTTAAATAGAATTGATTTGTGGGTTTATCGTGAAGGGTGTTTTAATAACACTAGTTCTTTAACCCGGTAATAAATAGAATGTGATTTGGGTTTATCGTGAACTGTGTTTTAGATGACATTAGTTCTTTAACCCAGATAAGGGAGTTTTAATGAATCTGCAATTAAATTGAAATGTGAATTGATAATTTAAATTCTCAAATTTGGCAAATGAGCGAGAATGGAGTATTACCAGTTTTGCTCCAAAGCGATATTTAAATCTTTAATTAGATTTGAATGTGAAATGGTAATTAATTTTACCGATAACACCGTGGTGTTAGATATGGAGTATTACCAGTTTTTCTTCATGGGATGAATAGGTTGGGATTGGGAAATAAAATAAATAATTACTTCGGAGTGGTTCGCTAATCTCGACTAGTTTGGAAAACCATAATCTGGGTTGAAATGATATCCAAAGGAAGATTAATGGATAAATTTTAAAGAATTTATCTTGGATAAAATTAATGGGAACCTTTCCCTAAGAATAGGAAATTTAGAAACTAGCTGTAGGTTAGTTAAGAAGAATGGTTTCCAGGGTATTAATCTGATGTTGGTTTCGGCCTTCGGGGTTAATATTTGGGGAATTGCTCTCTTACTGATTTACGGTTAGTGGTTAATGAATTGGAATGAGGCGTATGTTGCGTTTGTGTAACATTTGTTTTTAATATACGCGGGTTGTTCAGAAAGGCCGGGTTTATACCCATACTGAATAACCGATTCGACGATATGTCGAAGATGAAGACGGTGGTTGAAGACCGGAAGTCTTTACATCGTTTGGGTGATTACTGATGATCTTGATTGGGCTGTACACCCAAGATGAGGGAATCAGTTGGTGGTCGTCCAGACGTACTTGGAGATCGATGGATATGCGAGGAAAGTGCCTCCGGTTTCGTTCAGACCCAGAACGAACTTGTAAATGGACTGTGTGTCTGACATTGGATTTTATTCTGTGTTGATTGATCTCTATTAAATATACATCTGTTTTGCGGTGGAGAATTTATTCTTTTGCTTAACGCTCTTCTCTGAGACGTACGAGCTCAGAGGTTGTATATCGATGGACATTAGTCGCATGGCATGAATTGCCTATGTGGCATGCCTAAGTGGCAATTGATCAAGGCTTTTGTTGAAAAGCAAAGTCTTGTGGTTGATGATCAAAGCACGACCTTTGTGGCGTAGCTTTGTGTATAACGTGAATTCGCGAGCCTCACACCTCGGTATGAGTTAAAAACGGGATAAGGACTGCAGGGGGAGCACGGCGTTTCTTTCTAGCTTTGGTGGTGTCCGTGACTTACCAGCCCTGACATTTATATACTTTTCACCTATGTGGTTATTGGATGAGGCGCCTCGATTTTAGGTCTGTAAGGACCGGGAAACGTGTGTTCAGGAATAATTAATCCTCAAACGCAAGAGAGGACCGGCCCTGAAGCATCCAGGGGTTGCCCAGAGTGTGTAATTCCGAGGCATTTGCTAGAGTGTCTCGAAGCGCAGAGGAGCTTGCCCCTTGCCTCGACTCATGACGGAAATCCAATTTCCAATACGTTTATTTCGGTTTTATTTGTAGAGCCTATTATGGCGACATGATAGATGGTACCTATGCCGCCTAGGATTGATATTTATGATTGAAAATGTTTTGACACTATACACTTATAATAGTATCAAATGATTTGTTTTAAACGTACCAAGCATGTTTGGCTATTATAAGGGAAAACCCTATCCTCCGGCTTGCGTTGCATTGTGTGATGGGACCTGGGTCTTATAATAGCTTCATTTTTCGAAAAAGCATTGCGCTGTTTATTCTATGCACTGGTATTCTTGGGAGGAAACCCGTTCCGTGTATACGGCGTGGTCCCTAGAATTTCTCTCTTTTAAAGTAAAGCTTTAAATAACTGTTTAAGTTCTCACACCAGTCACATGACTGACCTGGAGTTTATTGTTTTAACCTAAACTCTGGGTGCCCCTATTTTCGACACGGGCAACTAGTAGTTTTGGTTTTGCAGATTTATATTCATAGGATCCTGATTTACAGCTGGAACGATGCTCGGAAAGCTCTGTATCCGTGTATTACTTTCAGTTGTGTTTTGTATTATTTTTCCGCTGCAGTACTGTATTTAAATCTCTGATATGTATCGAATGTAATTTATTCATTTAAACTCTGTATATTCTTTTAATCTGATGGAATTGTTGTGATTAGCAATGTAATGTTCTTCCGTCTGCGTTCTGATTGATCTTGTCCTCACAGTAATTCATTCTTTCTCTTCTCTTTGGAGATCGGGGAAGTTCGGGTCGCTTCACGTGACATCGAACGGCTGAGCAGATTTTAGATCTAGGCTTTTTTTTCAGTCGACTAATGAGAGAAGGGAGGGGGTTTATGAAAGAAATATATATATATTTAATTTCTAAAAGTATGTTTCTATTTTGAACTCGTAATCCTACCCACTGACTGTCCTCCGTAACTAATTACCCTCACTCTGAACACAATTGGATATGTATCGTAGGCTGATTTGGCTGTTTCGATCAGTTTTCGTTAAAGTCAAAATATAACTCTATATATTGAATTTGAACGCACATTTCAATTTACTGGGGCCACATACTAACTCGAAAAATTCCAGAAAAATATTTTCTAGCTTCGTATTGACGATACGGTCCTAACAAAACTAATTTCATTGAATTATGAGAGAGTTTGAAAAATGGCCATTTTCCATCGATTAAAATCAACTGAAACTGGTCAAACGCATTTTCCTTTGCCACGCTCACATATTGATTCGAAAAATTACGAATTTTGAAACCTAGCAATAATTTGACATCACGGATCCAACAAAGGTGGTTTCGTCGAAAACCGAGATCATTTGCAAAATTTCCATTTTTAAGGGCTAGAATTCCATAGCGCCTATTCTGAAATTTCAACTGGACGTATCTTTTGATTCACGCTATGAAATTTCGATTTCTCGGATTCGTTGGAAAGATATTCTCAAATTGATTCCAATATTTTTGGTTTGACTAAAATCCGGTTTATTTTGCAACCGGTACATTCATTTGAAGTTTGAAATCGAATTTTCGAACTACCGCGCCATTTTCAATTCCTTTTATAATTTAAAATAAACATTTATATTCTCACGATGATTCAAATAAAACGATACGTTCTAATTCTATTCAAAATTAATTTCTCGTCGTTATTATTTAAAATAATTCATTTAAAATAATTCATTTTAAATAATCAAAATTCATCAAAATTGCCAAAATAAAAATTTTAAATTGGCTCGGATTTCCGGGTTATTACAATCTCCCCCACTTAAAACTTTTCATCCCCGAAAAGGAATGAAGCCAAAATTTGTTTAACTAATCAACTTAACTTTCACTATTTTCATGACGGCTTAAGTTCTTCAACTTTTCAGTTTCTAAGAACTTTTCAAAATTTTCAAAAAATTTGGCTAACACCCTAAATTTTCAAAAAAATTCGCCATAACCTCCCCTACACCGGGGACTTCGGGATATTTCATATAGCCTCTCATGGCCTTCTTCAATCCAAAAGAAAAAGAAAAAGCCAAGCGGCTCATAAAATCATCCAAAACCCAATAAACACCATAAACATGTACCTACTTGTCGGGAAAACAATTTTATTCCTCTTCTCTAGCCTCCTTGCTACGACCTGTTCAATGTAAGTACATGTATATGCATGCAAATGCGACTAATTTTCAATACAATTCACTATTTGGTTCAATTTGGCTAAAGGTTCAACATTTAACTAATCAACCAATAATCAAACAACACAATCATCAATCAATTAGTTGATTAGTTTTTCAAATTCATAACTTTGATATATAAGTCAAAAATCACATTTTTGGTGCCAAATCACAACAATATATTCTAACTATATTTTGGTTCTCACACCAGCCAATGGAAATATATAAATATTACACCTTCGAAACCCGAACACAAACTGGTGATGCTACGTAGTCATCAACAGAATCATCTCCGGGAGACTAGAATGTAATTCTATATCTATCTAGTATATTAAAATTTCAAATACACATGGATCAGACGTATACGCAAAATCTTTATATATTAGATTGTCCAAATTCAATATAAAATAAATAATCAAATATAAATAATTGAATTTATCTTTCAAAACAAAAAAAAATGTTTCCATTTTAAAAATATACTCTTCACACTCGTTCTAGGATACTAGTGATCCCATCTCTAACGAGTCATTCTCATTGGATATTACTAATCCAATTTCTGATGAATTCTTTCGTTTGGTTCTAACGTGTCTTGTTCTCCGAGCTCTGTAAACCAAAGCTCTGATACCAACTGTGATGACCCATGACTTCCTCGTGAATGAAAGCACGAATACTTCGAGAACAACACACAAAAGAACGCAAATAGAAGAACATTTCATTGTTTATTACAACAATACAATTAGAATACGAGAATATACAGAGTATGAATAAATAATATACATCACAAAATATCAGATATTACAATACATTACATCAGCGGAAAACTAATACAATACACAACTGAAAGAGATATATGGATACAGGGCTTTCCGGATATCAATCCAGCTGTAAACCAGATTCCTATGTATATAAATCTGCAAAACCAAAACTACTAGCTGCCCGTGCGGAAAATAAGGGCACTCAGAGTTTAGGTTAAAACAATAAACTCCAGGTCAGTCATGTGACTGGTGTGAGAACTAAAAACAGTTATCAATCTTTATTTTAAAGTTTGGTAAATCAAAGGACCACGCCATATAACATGTAACGGGTTTCCTCCCAAGAATACCAGTGCATAAAACAACAGCGCAACGCTAAATAAAGAACAATGAAGCTATTATAAAACCTAGGTCCCATCACACAATGCAACACAAGCCGGAGGATAGGGTTTTTACCTTATAATAGCCAAAGCATGCTTGATACACTAAATTTCATCTTTTATTATTACTATAAGTGTATAGTATAAAAACAATTTCAATCATAAGTATCAATCATAGACCGCATATGTGCCCCATCGCACTATGTCGCCATACTAGGCTCTACAATCCAAAAACCGCAACGTCGCGTATTGGAAGTTGGATTTCCATCTGTGAACCAAGGCAAGGGATCGTCCTTACCGAATTCGAGACGCTCTAGCCCGTGTCTTCGGAACAGAACGCATCATCCCTTGGGTCATCAGGGCCGGTCCACCGATGTGGATTAAAATGCCTGAACACTGCGTTTCCCCACCCTTTGGAGTGTCAATAAGTCCAATGACTCCATCGGTCCCGGAACGACCGATATATCCGAGGCGCCTCGCAACAGCAACAATCACATAAGTCAAACTTGTCAGGGCGTGTAAAACCACTGACGCCACTTCTAGCTAGAAAGAAACGCATGTCCTCCCTGAGGTCCTCTCCCGTTTCTAGTTCCCAACCGGGGTGTGAGGCTCGCGAATCAATGCTACACAAAGATATGCCACACAGGTCGTGCTTTGATCATCAACCACAAGACTTTGCTTTTCAACAGAAGCCTTGATCATATTGCCATTTAGGCATGCCACACAGGCAATCCACTCCATGCGTTTGATATCCATCAATATATAACCTCTGAGTTTGTATGTCTATGAGAAGGGCGTTAAGCAAGAGAATAAATTATCAGCCGCCAAACAGATATATATTTAATAGAAATCAATCACACAGAATAAAATCCAATGTCAGACACACAGTCCATTTACAAGTTCGTTCTGGGTCTGAACGAAACCAGAGGCACCTTGTACCTCGCATATCCATAGATCTCCATATACGCCTGGACGACCACTAACTGATTCCCTCCTCTTAGGTGTACGGCCTAATCAAGATGACCAGTAATCACCCAAACGACGGGAAGAACTATGGTCTTCAACCACTGTCTTCATCCTCTACACCACGTCGAATCAGTTATTCAGAATTGGATAAACCCGGTCTTTCTGAATAACTCGCGTATATAATAGACATGTGTTACACAAACACAACATGCGCCTCATTCAAATTCATCAGTCACTAACAGTAAATTAGTAAGGGAACAATTCCCCAAATATTAACCCCGAAGGCCGAAACCAACATCAGATCAATACGCAGAAAACCATTCAACTTAACTAATCTTCAGTTAGTTGCTAAATTTCACATTCTTAGGGATAGGTTCCCATTAATTTTATCAAAGATAAATTCTTTTAAATTTATTCTTTAATCTTCCTTTGAATATCACTTCAAACTAGTCGGGATTAGCGAACCTTACCAAAGTAATCATTTGTTCTAATTTCCCAATAGCAACCAATTCATCCCATGAAGTAAAACTGGTAATACTTCATATCTAACACCATGGTGTTATCGGTAAATTCAAATACCATTTCACGTTCAAATCTAATTAAAGATTTAACTATCGCCTGGAGCAAAACTAGTGATACTCCATTCTCGATCATTTCAGTCTAATTAAAGATTCATTAAAACTTCACTTGGTTTTAATCTTCCCAAAAATCAATTTTAATGATTATTTAACTTAGGAAATCACATCCTATCTTCAACTGGATTAAAGAATCAATGTCATTTAAAACACGGTTCACGATAAACCCAAAATCCCATTCCATTCTCTCAGCCTTTAACCATAAAATAGCAAGTGAGCAATTCCCTAAATATTAACGCCGAAGGCCGAAACCAACATCAGATCAATACCCAAGAAACCATTCAACTTAACTAATCTCCAATTAGTTTCCGATTTTCTTAACTTAGTTGGGTCTAAGAACAGTATTTTTGAAGATACTGTTCACGACAACCCAAAATCACATTCCATTAATTATCGGGTTAAAGTACAAGTGTTATTTAAAACACCGTCACGATAAACCCAAAAATCAATTCAAATTCAAATTCAATTCCAATTAAATACCATTTAATTGGTACACTTCATTAAATCTAAATAAAAAGATTTAATCTTTTTCTCAACTGGGTTTAAGAACAGTGTTAATGAAGACACCATTCACGACAAACCCAAATCCCATTTGATATTAAATACAAGGCTCTGGATAGAAAATATATCGGCTTATATTCAATATCAAACTCTACGACCAACAAATATCATATTGGAAATAACGATATAAATATATCTTTATAATTTCCATAACAATATCTGTATAATCACGAAATCCAACAACGAAATATTCCAAAGACAATTTCGATTCAAATCCATTCAAATTCAATTATTGGAAATTCTGGTTATTTTCAAAACCATTTCAAATCTACTTTATTTATTTTAAAAATAAATAGAATTATAATTCTGGTTCAAAACTAGTTCATTTCGATAAAAAACTATTTTTATCTTTTCAAATATGGAAATTTTCATCCCAATTCTTCACAAATCATTTCTTTTGATTTTACACAAATTATTACTATTTTTAATAATTTTATCAAGGCCCGTACAGTCGATTTCCATCAACAGCCATTGAACTGCACTTACAACGACCTTTTCCAAATTTGATTTGGACATAATTCCAAATCCAACCATTAGATTTCTAATTTCTCATATTCTTTAGAAATCTCTTTCCGATACGAACCAAACGGTTTCGGTTTGAGGAGAATCCGACGGTCGGATCTCCCGTAATATCCATTCGAAGTCAATGGTCGAAATTCGCGAACTGCCGCGGCGCGGCGCGTTCTATTCAGGCCATTATATAATATATATATATAAATATATTACATTTCATCGATTTCCTTTTAAAACGTATTTTATAAATCGTTTCAAATTCGTTTTCCAAACGATTTCAACTTCACATTCAATTTATAATCAAAATTGAATATTCCACATCATCGATATACAAATGTTAATATTTTCAAAACGTTATATTTTGAAATCACTTTTTTTTTCTATATTCATTTTAAAAATGAATATAATCGATATAAATATCGTTCACATCTAAATGGCGCATATCTAACCAACAAGGCTTTATATATTTCAATAAATTCGTTATTCTATTCAACAAATGAATATTTTCTTCAACACATGAATATATATTTTATTCAACACATGAATATGTATTTTATTCAACACATGAATATATATTTCTATTCAACACATGAATTTATATTTTTTCTTTTCCAAATTGGAATGAGGCCCAATCAATTACCATATAACGTTTATTATATGGATTCCCTACAACACATGTATATAACACCAACGATAAATAATCAACCATCATCCAGAGTGCACCACACCACTGCATAAGCATTAAATATAAATAATTAACGCTTACACAGTCTGTCAACCCATCGATTGACATACGACTAAACAATCGGGATTAGTGTACCTCAAATATCATCCCAATAACCGTGTGGGGTTTCAAATCAACAAACACACATTTTATTTGTGTAGTTGGGTGATGTGTAAAATTTATCATCCCAATCAATATCAGTCAAATCAGTGTATATAAACAAATCGTCTGATTTGTCTATAAATATTTATTTTATATACACATTAAAAATTATATTTTTAACTATAAAATATTTTCCACTATAAAATATTTTATTTCATTCCACATCACACAATCAAATTTCACAACACAGCAAACAAACAAATAAGTCATCCATGGTCTGTGGATGACGGGTGTCGTGTGCTACTAAACACCGTCTGCATCCTAGTATATATTTCAAACTAGAAATAAATTAAAGGTGTGGAGTTCTCACTGACTAGCTAAACCAATACACCACGACTCTTCATATGTAGGAAATATTCGCCATTAGCCGTTTGTCGCTTTTGTCATCCGCATACGCTACATATATAAAAATCACATTTCTATTATGATATGTTATAAATAAAAATCATACCTTTACATAGCTAAAAATATAATGTTTTCTCGTTTAAAAATATAATCTTTCCTATTTCAAAAATATGATCTTTTCTATTATAAAAATCCATTCTTTCTCTACTTAAAAATCGTATTTTTACTTTGCTAAAATATGTATAAAAATCATATCTTTAATCTTCACATCTGATAAAAATCATATTTTTAATCTCATACTTATATAAAAATTATATTTTTATTATGCCGCTAGTATAAAAATTATATTTTTACACCGCCTTTCCAACAATAAAGATCATATTTTTATTCTTTCTATAATATAAAAATTATATTTTTATCCTTTCTATACATTTAAAAATCATCACTTTATATAAATAAATAAATAAATAAAAATCGAATCTTTACATATAATACCTAATTTATTTATTTCAGCTATGCTATCGTATAAAACTGAATTTTTTTTAACCTTTAAAATTAACAACTTTAAAGAAATAAAAATAAATAATCAAGGAAAACATTTACGGTCGAGAAATGGAGGGGGGCTGTCTGCGTCACTGGAGGAAGGGGGTCGTAGTAGGTGGTAGCAGGTGGAGGCGGTTTAGGGTTTATGGGGGGGTGGTTCGAGATGGGGGAGGAGACGATGGAGAATGGGGATGTGGGGGTGGCGGCAGCCTACCCGAGGTGGCGATGGCCTCCTAGAGCGGTGGTGGAGGAGCTAAGGTGTAACAACACGGAAAATCTGAACCAGTTTAAAAATTTTAAATTGGCTATTTTAGTGAATTTTAAGTATTCAAAATAAATATTTTAAATAAGTAAGGCAAAATGTACGGTTGAATCGATGTTGAAAAGGAATAGAATTAATTTGAATTATAAACAAGGCCTGAAATGGCGCGGCAGTTTCAAAAATTGAATTCAAAATTTAACTGATTGTGCCGGGTGCAAAATAAAACGGATTTTAGTGAAACCAAAAATATTTAAATCTGTTAGTGAATACCTTTCTAACGAATCCAAAAAATCGAAGTTTCATAGCGGAAAGCAAAAGTTATGGCCAAATGAATTTTCAGAAAGGTCGCTATGGAATTTATATAGCTCGTGAAAATGGCCAGTTTGCAAACGACCTCGGAATTCGACGAAACCACTTTTGTTGGATCCGGGATGTTAAACTATTGCTAGGTTTCAAATTTCATAATTTTTGAAGCTAGTATGTGAGCGTGGCAAAGGAGAATGTGTTTGGTCGATTTCTATTAAATTGGGTCGACCAGAAATGGGCCATTTTTCAAATGGTCTCAGAATTCGATGAAACTAGTTTTGTTGGGAGCGTATCGTCAAAACATAGCTAGGTTTATTTTTCAGGAATTTTTAGAGCTAGTATGTGGCCCCGGCAAATTGAAATGTACGTTCAAATTAAATATTGATATTGAATGTTTTATATTTTAATTTGAAGGAAAACTGACTGAAACAGTCGAATGGGCCTACGAAACATATCCCATTGTGTTTGGAATGGGGGTAAAACGCTAGGGACGATAGTCGTTGGGTATGAATTGGTGTTCGTTTGGAGGAAGGGGCATTTTCGGATTTTAAAACTTTATAAATTAAAATCAAATTCCTTGGCCAATCACATCCTTTCGTTTGTTTTCTCTCTCCCCGCAACTCCCAGGTCGACGGCGGAAGACAAACTCCACCTTATCTCCTTCATTCCTCCTCCTACACGCCAAACTAAATATAGGTTCTGTGGGGGTTTTTGTAGAGCTGGAGACGAGCTTCAAATCCATAGCAACTAGGGATTTTTTCGTTGAGTAAATCAAGAGCTCTGGCCCCCCAAAGTTTCGATGTTCGAGCCGCCGGAAATCCTTCCTGCCACCGACGATTTGACCACCAGTGGTGGCGCCGTGGAGCCCTCTCCACCCTCGACAACGTCAAGCCGGCTGATTGAAGCAACAATCAACGGATTTTAAAATAATTTGAAACCTAGTTTTGAATTAAAAGGAAGAGGTACGGGTTTGATATATTTAAGCTGTTTTAACATTTAAAAGTGTTGCAAATGCTTAATTAACTCATAAAAATCGTATCTTTTTCGTTTGTTGACGAAATTAAGTGAAACAAGAGACAGTGGACTCATGTGGACGTCTTCTACATTCTAGAAGAGACCGCATATTTTTATGAGCCTTCTGCTATTTTTGGTGAAGTGGAACCCTCCTGCCACCGACGAGTTGACCACCAGTGGTGGCGCCGTGGAGCCCTCTCCACCCTCGACAACGACAAGCCGGCTGATCGAAGCAACAATCAACGGATTTGAAAATAATTTGAAACCTAGTTTCGAATTAAAAGGAAGAGGTAGGGTTTGATATATTTAAAGGGTTTTAACATTTAAAAGTGTTGCAAATGGTTAATTAACTTATAAAAATCATATCTTTTTCGTTTGTTGACGAAATTAAGTGAAACAAGAGACAGTGGACTCGTGTGGACGTCTTCTACATTCTAGAAGAGAACGCATATTTTTCTGAGCCTTCTGCTATTTTTGGTTGATTAGAATTGTTTGTGGTTCAAATTGATTGGTTGTGGTTGAAAAATACCCATTGGTGATTGAAAGAAAATTATAGTAGATTGTGGAAATGAAAATAAAACATGCCGCCTACGTGCGAACTAGATGCATGAATCCCCATTATCAAAAGCTGCGAGGCTTTATGGTAGAGCTAGGAGCCGTACTAGGAACGACCCCGGTTTTAACTACCCTGCCGTTATGCTGCCGAAATTTTCAATAATATTCATGTGTTAGAATTATTTTCATATGTTAAAACTATATTCATGTGTTGAATATAAATTCGTGTGTTGAACGATATTTGTGTTTTGAAATAAATTGTTTTGCAATTAAAATCACATTTTTATTATATACATGAATTGTTGAAAATAGCGAAGTGTTGAAATAAATGTATGTTAGATAAAAATATCATTTTTATCAAATCTATAAAGGGTATATTGTTTTGAAATCGATGAAAGAATTATATTTATATATATTTATATAAATATATCAAAATATAGTGAATAAAGAGGCTGTAGTTCGTGTTTTGAAACCGTGATTTCAAACGATTAGTGCGGGCGATCCGACCATTGGATTTTCCCGAAACCACAACCGTCGGGTTCGCCTTGGAAATATCTTTCAAACGGCACCAACTTTGTAAAGATCCAACGGTTGGATTGTCTGGAATGTTTAATTCAAATCTGAAGAAAAAGAGCGCCAGAATCGATTATATATATATATATATATATATATATATAATTAAATTAAATCGGATAACGACGCTGCAGTTCATATTTTGAAATCGTAACTTCAAATGATTAGTGCGGGAGATCCGACCGTCGGATTTTCCCAAAACTGAAACCATTGGATTCGTTTTGAAAAGATCTTTCTAATGATATAAATTTTGTGAAGATCAAACGGTTAGATTTTCAGATATGTGTAAATCAAATCTGGAAAAAACAGCGCCACGGCCGCGTTATGGCCTGAAGCGTAGTTTGAATATATTGGCTATTTTTAAATAAATAAAAATAGCGATAAATCTTGATAAAATATTATAAACGATATGGAATGGAAATAAACTGAATTTGCTCAGTTTATGTGATATTTGATGATTGAATGTGTTTGGCGTGAAAATCACACTAAAGAACAGAATTAGTGACATTGAATAATTTAACCATTGAAATAAATTGATTTGAAATTCTAAATATACGGGAATTATTTGAAAAGGCCAAGTTAATTATCATTTCAAATAATTGATCGACGATTCAAAGTCGAAGGTATGAAGACGGTGCAGGACCGATGATCTTCACGTCGAATGGAGGGGTGCTACCAATGCTCATGATAGGAGTAGCTACCTTGACGGGGTTGAAGTAGTAGCCACCCGGACGCACTTGTTGATTGTACGGATATGCGAGGTATTGAGTGCCTCCGGTTTCGTTCAGACCCAGAACGAACGTGTAAATGGACTGTGTGTCTGACATTGGATTTTGTTCTGTGCCGATTGATCTCTATTAAATATATATCTGTTTGGCAGCGGAGAATTTATTCTCTTACTTAACACCCTTCTCTGAGACGTACGAGCCCAAAGGTTATATATCGATAGAAATCAGTCGCATGGGGTGAATTGCCTGTGTGGCACGCCTAAGTGATAGATGATCAAGGCTTCTATTGAAAAGCAAAGTCTTGTGGTTGATGATCAAAGCACAGCCTGTGTGGCATAGCTTTGTGTATAACGTGAATTCGCGAGCCTCACACCCCAGTATGGACCAGAAACTGGAGAAGGATCCAGGGAGGACATGCGTTTCTTTCTAGCTAGGGTGGTGTCAGTGACCTACCAGCCCTGACATTTATATACTTTTTACTTGTGTGGTTGTTGCTGTTGCGAGGCGCCTCGGATATATCGGTCGATCCGGGACCGATAGAGTCATTGGGCTCATTTACGCCCCAAAGGGCGGGGAAACGCAGTGTTCAGGCATTTTAATCCACATCGGTGGACCGGACCTGTGGCTCCAAGGTGTAGTTGCGGCTGTTCCTGAGACATGGTAGGCTAGATTGTCTCGAAGCGGTGAGGACGATCCCTGGCCTCGGTTCATGAAGGAAATCCAATTTCCAAATACGACATCGTGCGGTTTTGATTGTATATATATATGGCAACATGATATATGGTACCCATGTCGTCTATGATTGATGGTTATGATGGAAATTGTTTTTGAAACATATATACACTAGAGATAATATCAAATGATTTGTTTTGCTCATACCAAGCATATTTTGGCCATTATAAGGTAAAACTCTATCCTCTGGTGTGTGTCGCATTGTGTGATGGGAACTGAGTCTTATAATGGCTTCATTTTTATAAAAAGCATTGCGATGTTCAAAAGATTTATTTGTTTTAAAGCACTGACAATCCAATGGAGTAAACCCGTTCCACGAAAGTTGCGTGGTCCTGTGATTAGCCATATTTGAAAATGTGTTAAGTAGATTTCTCATACCAGTCCCATGACTGACTCGTAGTTTGTTTCACTTGCAAACTCGGGTGCCCCTTTTTCTACACGGGCAGCCTTGTATTCAGGTTTTAGCAGGCTCTTTCTGGATAGCTGTAGCTGAAGATGGATTCTATCATTTATCTCTTTTTATGTTGTTCAGCTCCTGTTGTACATATTATGTTTTCTTTTCCGCGGTAGACATTTATGTATAGCTGAACTGTATTTTGTACTAAGTATGATCCTATATACTGTGTAACTCTAATGATTATATTTATCCAGTGTATTCTATTGTACATTATCTGGTGTATTTATTTATTTCTGTTCTGCTGTTATCTGTTTATGTGTTATATTCCAAAGATTTCCCTTACCACAGTCTTATCGGGAACGGGGTTGTCACATAAGGGGGGCACAACATTGAACTGATGAGTGGATTTTAGATCTAGGTTTTTTTTTCCAGTTGACTTATGAGAGAAGGGAGGGGGTTTATGAAAGAAATATATATATTTAATTATCTTTAATTTCTAAAAGTATGTTTTTATTTTGAACTCGTAATCCAACCCACCGACTGTCCTCCATAACTAATTACCCCCATTCTGAACACAATGGGATATGTATCGTAGGATGATTTGGTGTTTTGATCAGTTTTCGTCAAAGTCAAAATATAACTCTATACATTGAATTTGAACGCACATTTCAATTTACTGGGGCTACATACTAACTCGAAAAATTCCTGAAAAATATTTTCTAGCTTCGTATTGACGATACGGTCCTAACAAAACCAATTTCATCGAATTCTTAGACCGTTTGAAAAATGGCCATTTTCCATTCGATTAAAATCAACTGAAACTGGTCAAACGCGTTTTTTCTTTGCCATGCTCAATATTGATTCGAAAAATTACGAATTTTGGAACCTAGCAATAATTTGACATCACGGATCCAACAAAAGTGGTTTCGTCGAAAACCGAGGTTATCTGCAAAATTTCCTTTTTTAAGGGCCAGAATTCCATAGCGACTATTCTGAAATTCCAACTGGACGTATCTTTTGATTCACGCCATGAAATTTCGATTTCTCGGATTTGTTGGAAAGATATTCTCAAATAGATTCAAATATTTTTGGTTTCACTAAAATCCGGATTATTTTGCACCAGTACAATCATTTGAAGTTCGAAATCGAATTTTCGAACTACCGCGCCATTTTCAATTCCTTTTATAATTTAAAATAAATATTTATATTTAACGACGATTCAAATAAAACTATACATTCTAATTCTATTCAAAATAATTTCTCGTTGTTATTATTTAAAATAATTCATTTTAAATAATCAAAATTCATCAAAATTGCCAAAATAAAAATTTTAAATTGGCTAGGATTTCCGGGTTATTACAGAAACCGACTGTAAAGGCCTTAATAAATTTATTAAAAATATGTAAAAATTATGTAAAATCATAATACATGATTTGAAAAGATTTTGGATGAAAAATTTCAAGCTTGAAAAGATAAAAATATATTTTTATCGAAATGTACTGGTTATTAACTAGAATAATAATCCAATTATTTTAGAAATAATAAATTGGATTTGTAATGGTTTTAATATAATCAAATTATCCAACATATAAAATAAATGGATTGGATTTTGGGTTTGGCATGAATGGTGTCTTACATAACACTATTCTTAAACCCCGTATGAAAAGAATAAATCTATAATTAAGATTGTTGGAGTTTCCAATTATATTAAGTAATTGGAATAAAATGAAATGTGAATTGAGTTTATTGTGAACTGTATTTTTAATGACATTCGTTCTTTAACCCAATTTACAGTGGAAATATATTTTTGGAGTATAAATCTTTTAATTAAGATTATTAGGGTTTCCATTATCTTTGGTAATTGGAATAAAACTAAATGTGAATTGGATTTATCATGAACTGTATTCTTAACGACATTTGTTCTTTAACCCAATTGACAGTGAAAATATAATTTGGAATTTATAAATCTTTTATTAAGATTTAAATGGAAATGTTCTAAAGTGAAGTTTTCCAATTTAATATATTAAATTGGAATTGAATGGAATTCGATTTGTTATAATCGAGATAAGCTTCTGTGAATGAAGACTGTTACTATATATGGAATTTAAAAGTCCTTGCTGTTATTCCATTTATATTATTAGTCTAGCACGGAAATTTATATCAATTATATACTGTTATGATTTGCGTGTAGATTCCATTTTTGAAAAGAAGAAGAATTTGTGTTTATCGTGAACAATGTTTTAAAATAACATTTGTTCTTTAACCTAGTTATAGATAAGATTAATTTCATAAATTTGAATAATCATTAAGTAATGATTTTTGTAATAACCCGGAAATCTGAGCCAATTTAAATTTTTTATTTTGGCAAGTTTGATGAATTTTGAATATTTGAAATGAATTATTTTAAATAATAACGACGAGAAATTTATTTTGAATAGAATTAGTACAAATATATTTATATAGATCGACGTTAGAATATAAATATTTATTTTAAATTATAAAAGGAATTGAAAATGGCGCGGTAGTTTGAAATTTCGATTTCAAATTCAAATAAATGTACAGGATTCAAAATAAACCGGATTTTAGTGAAACCAAAAATATTGGAATCCATGTGACACTATCTTTCCAACGAATCCGAAAAATTGAAATTTCATAGCGGGGATAAAACGTTATGCCCAGATGAAAATCAGAATAGTCGCTATGGAATTTTGGCCCTTAAAAATAGCCATTTTGCAAACGACCTCGGTTTTTGACAAAACCACTTTTGTTGGATCCGTCATGTCAAGTTATTGCTAAGTTTCAAAATTTATAATTTTCTGAATCAATATGTGAGCGTGGCACAAGAAAACGTGTTTTAACAATTTCAGTTGAATTCCATCGACTGGAAAATGGCCATTTTTCAAATGGTTTCAGAATTCGACGAAATTAGTTTCGTTAGGACCGTATCGTCAATACGAAGCTAGAAGTAATTTTTCTGGAATTTTTAGAGCTCGTATGTGGCCCCAATAAATTGAAATGTGCATTCAAATTCAATGTATACTGATTTATATTTTGAATTTGATAAAAACTGATCGTAATAGCCGAATTAGCTCACGATACATATCCCATTGTGTTCGGAATGAGGGTAATTAGCTAGGGGCGATTGTCATTGGGTTCGAATGAAAAAGCAATTTTATGGATTTTTAAATAAATATATTAAATAATATATATATATATATTAAAACCTCCTTCTCTCCCCCTCCATTCAGATCCGTCGTTCATAAATAAAAAAAAGGGGAAACCCGCACGACGCCGCTCCCTTAGCCCACCGTTGTCGCCACCAGTCCTCCCCCATCACCACCGCCGTCCAGGGCAACTCCCCTTCTCCTCCTCCCCCGTTCAAGATTCTAAACCGCGAGCCCCTTTTTCTCAAAACCCCCATCGAAAGAATACCACCTCCGACGCCTTGAACGGCCAACGCCGCCTCCCCCTGGCATAGCCGCGCCCCTCCTCCTCCTGAGCAACTGCCGTGGGTCCCCCCTTCGATTTTTGCTGTAAGTGTTTATTCCCATTTATTTTAAAATAATTAGTTTAGTTTGTTAAAGGTATGATCTTTAGTCCAATAAAGATATGCTCTTTAGTTTATAAAAATAACAACATGAAGCTTAGTTTTTATTGTGAAAAGATTATATTTTTACTTAAGAAAGTATAGATTTTCATGATAGCGAGCACGACGAAGATTTCTACATATGAAGAGTCGCGGCGTATTGGTTTAGCTAGTCGGTGAGAAATCCTCACTTTTATTTTTAATTTCTAGTTGAAATATATACTAGGATGCAGACTGTGCTTAGCAGCATCCGACACCCGTTTTCCACAGACCATGGATGGCTTGTTTGTTTGATTGATGTGTTGTGAAAAAATGATTATGTGTAGTGGATTAAATAAATATTTAATAGTTAAAAATATAATTTTTAACGTGAGAATAAAAATATATATTCATGTGTTGAAATAAAAATATATATTCATGTGTTGAAATAAAATATATATTCATGTGTTGAAATAAAATATATATATTCATGTGTTGAAGTAAAATAAATATTCATTTACAAATCAAACGATTTGTTTATGTACACCGATTTGACTGATATTGATTGGGACGATAAATTTTACACATCGCCCAACTGCACAAATAAAAATCTGTGTTTGTTGATGTGAAACCCCACATGGGTATTTGGATGATCTTTGACATACACTAATCCCGATTGTTTAGTTGTATGTCAACTGATGGGTTGACAGACTGTGTAAGCATTAAATTTTTTATATTTAATGCTTATGCAGTTGTGTGGTGCACTCTGGATGATGGTTGATGATTTATCATTGCTATTATATACATGTGTTGTAGAAAATCCATATAATTAACCCTATATGGTAATTGATTGGGCCTCATTCCGATTTGGAAAATAAGGAATATTATAAAATTAAATTCATGTGTTGAATAGAAATAAATCCATGTGTTGAATAGAAATAAATTCATGTGTTGAATAGAATAAAAATTCATGTGTTGAATAGAATAAAAGTTCATGTGTTGAATAGAATAAAAATTCATGTGTTGAATAATATATATTAATGTGTTGAATAGAATAAATATTCATGTGTTGAATAGAATAAATATTCATGTGTTGAATAGAATAAATATTCATGTGTTGAATAAAATAAACATTCATGTGTTGAATAAAAGCCGTGTTGATTAGATTGACGCCATTTTGACATGAACGATATTTGTATCGATTTTATTCATTATTACAATGAATATAGAAAAGGAAGTGATTTCAAAATATAAAGTTTTGAAAATATTATCATTTATAGATTAATGATATGGAATATTCAATTTTGATTCGAAATTGAATATGAAGTTGAAATCGTTTTGTAACGACCCGGAAAAACTGAACCAATTTATAAATTTTAAATTGGCTATTTTAGTGGATTTTAAATATTTAAAATAAATATTTTAGATAATAACGATGAAAAGTAAGTTTGAATCGACATTTGAAAGCGAATATAATTAATTATAATTATAAACAAGGCGCGGCAGTTTCAAAATTTGAATTCAAACTTTGACTGACTATACCGAGTGCAAAACAAAACGGATTAGAGTGAAACCAAAAATATTTAAATCTATTAGTGAATAACTTTCTAACGAATCTTAAAAATTGAAGTTTCATCGCAGAAAGCAAAAGTTATTGCCAAATGAATTTTCAGAAAGGTCGCTATGGAATTTATATAGCCCGTGAAAATGGCCATTTTGCAAACAACCTCGGAATTAGACGAAACCACTTTTGTTGGATCCGGGATGTTAAACTATTGCTAGGTTTCAAATTTCATAATTTTTGATGCTAGTATGTAAGCGTGGCAAAGGAAAATGTGTTAGGTCGATTTCTATTAAATTGGATCGACCAGAAAATGACCATTTTGCAAACGACCTCGGAATTCGACGAAACCACTTTTGTTGGATCCAGGATGTGAAGTTATTGCTAGGTTTCAATTTTCATAATTTTTGAAGCTAGTATGTGAGCGTGGCAAAGGAAAATGTGTTTTGGTTAATTAAAGTTAAATTGGATCGACCAGAAATGGGCCATTTTGCAAACGGTCTCAGAATTCGACGAAACTAGTTTTGTTGGGACCGTATCGTCAAAACATAGCTAGATTTATTTTGCTGGATTTTTTCGAATCAGTTTATGGCCCTGGCAAATTGAAATGTACGTTCAAATCGAATATTGAATGTTATATATTTCAAATTGAAGGAAAACGGACTGAAACAGTCGAATGGGCCTACGATACATATCCCACTACGTTCGGGATGGGGGAAAAATGCTAGGGACGACGGTAGTTGGGTTTGGATTGGGGTTCGTGTGTGAAAGGGGGTATTTTTGGGAAAAAATAAAAATAAAAAAGGGTATTGGGCCACGTCAGAACCCCCCCCCCCCAATTTCTCTCTCCCCGATCGATTGAAGGTGGAAAGCCTTTCAAAGCTTCCAGCTCCGATTCCGACCACCTCCTCCACTTTCAGCCCTCTGCTAGTTAGGGTTTTTGTCCAGCTCTCCTTCCTCTTCAAATTCGACCTGACCTCGCCTCCTATCGTGGTGCCATCGACGAGAACCACCGCCCCAAAGTTCGTCATTTCAAACCGCCGCCGCGAGCTCCCCTGACCACCGAGCTGGTCCACACCCCCACGCGCGCGAAGCTCTCTCCTAGCCCTTCGATGCTGCGAAGGCCGATCGTCCTCTAGCTTCACGAGTTTCGCGAAATTCCCAACCCTAGTTTCGAACCAAACAGAGAGGTAACAGTTTATATATATTAAACTATATTATAGCATTTCAAAAGCGCTACCGTTTATGATTTCACTGTAAAAATCATATCTTTTTCGTTTGTTGATGAAATTCATTGAAACAAGAGACAGTGGACTCGTGTGGACGTCTTCTACCTTCTAGAAGAGACCACATATTTTTCTGAGCCTTCTGCTATTTTTGGTGGAGTGGAACCCAATGTGAGATTTCTAAATTATAAACGATATGGAAAACGATGATGTATAAATTATATAGTCGATGTATGGGTTATATAAGCGTTGTACACCTCATGTATAAGCGTTGTATAAGTTGTACGTTCGATGTATAAGTTATATATGCGTTGCAAAAATTATATATGTGTTGAATAGAAGTGAAATGCTTATATATATATATATGTATATATATATATATATATATACGCCCCTCATCCACAAACCATGGACGATATTTATTGGTTGTGATTGGTGTGAAAATTGGTTGATTACGAATGGTTGATTAGAATTGTTTGTGGTTGAAATTGATTGATTGTGGTTGAAAAATACCCGTTTGTGGTTGAGAAATATTTGGTTAAAACCACATAGGATTAGTTTGTGGAAATGAAAAAAATATACATGCTGCCTGCGTGCGAACTAGATGCATGATTCCGCATTGTCAAAAGCTACGAGTCTTTAAGGTAAAGCGAGGAGCCGTACTAGGGACGGTCCCGGTTTTAACTACCCTGCTGTTATGCTGCCGAAATTTTGAATAATATTCATGTGTTAGAATTATTTTCATGTGTTGAAACTATATTCGTGTGTTGAATAGAAATTCCTTTATTGAATGACATTCATGTTTTGAAATAAATTGTTTTGCTATAAAAATCACCTTTTTATCTATTTATATAAACTATAGAAAATCTTCATGTGTTGAATCGAAATTCATTCGTTGGATTGAAATTCATGTGTTAAATGGTATTCGTGTTTTAAATATAAAAATCACCTTTTTATCTATTTATATAAACTATAGAAAACCTTCATGTGTTGAATCGAAATTCATTCGTTGAATTGAAATTCATGTGTTGAATGGTATTCGTGTTTTAAATATAAAAATCACCTTTTTATCTATTTATATAAACTATAGAAAACCTTCATGTGTTGAATCGAAATTCATTCGTTGAATTGAAATTCATGTGTTGAATGGTATTCATATTTTGAAATAAATTGTTTTATAATAAAAATCATATTTTTATCATCTATATGAACTATATAAAATAGTCGTATTTTGAAAAAAATTGTTTTATAATAAAAATCAGATTTTTATCATCTATATGAACTATATAAAATAGTCGTGTTTTGAAATAAATTGTTTTACAATAAAAATCACATTTTTATTATATACATGAATTGTTAAAAATAGTGAAGTGTTGAAATAGGAGACAGTTAGATAAAAATATCATTTTTATCAAATGTATGAAAATCATATAGTTTGAAATCGAAGAATCGATATATATATATATATATATATATATATATATATAAATAGAATTGAAATATATCGAATAACGAAGCTGCGGTTCATATTTTGAAACCGTGATTTCAAACGATTATACCGGGAGATCCGACCATCGGATTTTCCCGAAACTGCAACTGTTGGGTTCGCTTTGGAAATATCTTTCCAACGACACCAACTTTGTAAAAATCCAACGGTTGGATTGTCTGGAGTGTTTAATTCAAATCTGAAAAAGAACCACCAATGACTGCCATATACAATAACTGCCATAAGCAAGGGCATTTGCAAGGAAAGTGCAAATCTCTGAAAAACAAAAGAATGATGGGTTTAAATCCGGCAAGAAGCTCCAAGAAAGTAAAAGATGCAATCAATGCCATCGGTTTGGTCATGTAAAACAAGAGTGTCGGCTGTTAAAAACAACTAAAGAAGCTCAGGTAAATGAAATAGCCGAAGTGCCTGCATCTTCGTCTGCTCAGGAAAGGCCAGATGTTTTTGGAAGGCACGCTTACTGTCAAAGATATTCCTGTTAGAGTATTGTTTGACACAGGCGCGTCGCGAAGCTTTGTTGCAAAGAATGTGGTTAAGAATCTAGATTTGAATTTGAAGAAGATCAAAGAACCAATGACTGTCCAAAATCAGGTCGGGGTTCCATCGATCTCAGTTGGGTTTATGGAGTGTCGGTTTCCTTTCCCCGTTATCGGTTCCCTACCATCGCGGTCGTCATGAATTTTACAGAGTTTGATCTTATCTTGGGGTTAGACTGGTTGACCAAGCATGAAGCTGAGGTTAAATGCGCCGACAGAGTCGTTAAGGCGAAGATTAAATCCGGTGATTATATAACCATTCCCTGTGATGGTCAGAATTCTAATAGAAAAGACTTCTGGGCAGCTTTGGATATTTCTCCTTCTCAAATAGAAAATATCCCTGAAGTTACAGAGAATATTCCCTACCTCGTAAAGGATATTCCTGTCGTCAAGAATTATGCGGATGTGTTTGAAGAAGTTGTTCGCTTACCTCCGCAGAGAGAAATAGATTTCAAAATTGCTTTGATTCCAAATGCAAGGCCAGTAGTTCACGCTATTCGAAGAATGTCCTTGAAAGAGAGAGGAATTAGACAATCAAACACGACAGCTCATATGGAAGTGTCTGATCAGGTCTAGTTTCTCTGATTGGGGTGCAGCGGTGGTGTTTGTCCCAAAATCTGATGGTACGCTACGGCTATGTGTGGATTATCATGATTTGAACAAGCAGACCATAAAGAATAAATATCCATTGCCGCGAATCGATGATTTATTGGATCGTCTGAATGGAGCACAAGTATTTTCAAGGATGGACCTAGCTACAGGCTTCCATCAGCTTCGAATTTC